>JBBMOJ010000370.1:0-41567 GCA_038090695.1 Sclerotinia spermophila | reverse complement strand
ACCACGTGACCTGGTGCCCAAGTCCCGTGCTTATGTTACGTCGTTCGTAACACTATATCTAGATATATTTCATTTATTGTATACGTAATTTGTTTATATATCTTGATTTATTGTAACAATAAGGGATTCAGGGCATAGTAATGAATTGAATCAATTATCTTTACTTAAGTAGAATAATAAACTAACGTACAAAAGATAAATCAAAAGAGGTCTTTTTATGCTCCTATCCGATGGGACCAAAAGACCTAAGCGAAGTAAAAGAATCCCTGGAACAGGTTGCGGCCTAAGGCATAAGGCCAGGTCGTCACATTTATTGAGTTTCAAATTAAAGTAAAGCAAAGCAAATTCTATATTACATGGACAATCTTATGTATTGAAAGCAGATTGACTGATTTAAATGTTTATGCTTTATCATGGTATATTTGTAGTTCCTCAGAATCTACCGAGGTAGCTAATTCTTCACCTTGCTTGTGAAGCACTTAACCGCCCACGTGCCGCTCAACAGTCGACCTGCTCTATGTAAGCTCCGACACTAAGAAGCTTAAACCCCTTAAAGCGGAACCAAATCGAATAATAGTATCATGACGCCAGAGCTGTCTCAGTTGTCAAACCTGTCATCATACAAACAAAAGAAAAACACTTGAGATCCGACTACGCTGACAACTCATGCAAAAAGTAACTCTTAAGCGTATCTGCCGGCGATGCTGATTGATATACTTCTCAGAGTAGTTGAATGTCTCGATAAATCCAGCTTTCCTACATCGTCATCGGCCTTGCTGGATCATTCGTGCACTAGGTGACCAAAATCGTGGTTAATTGCAGCGAAATTGGCAACGATTGACCCATTCGAAGTCGCCAGTATCAGCATAAATCCAGCAACCATCATACGCAGTCGTACATCTACCAGCATAGCAAAAATCTGGGAAGGCTGTAAGACGTTCATTGTTATGTGCCATGTGACCGACAATCTTATATGGAAGCTGACTGGGCATATCAATGTTTTGGTCCGAATACATACCTCCGATTTGATTGCAAGAACGATCGAATAGGTAAACCATATTATCGGTATGTCCTGCAGCAAGTCTTGAACGTGTGACTGTGACGGCTAGGGTGCAGTAGCCTTCGTCGGCGTTATGGCAAAGTGGTGAGCGACGTGCGATCGTTCCATCACGAGTCTCAATCCCTCCTCCATCACGAGCCTCAATTTCTTCCTCAGCAGCCTTAATGTCAATGGATGCTCCATCACCAGCCTCAATTGTTTCATCTTGGCGGGCATTCATGTTGTTACATCGGAAAACACAAACATTTTGCCACTGGTCTTTTCCACTATTAATATTCACCCGGTACCAGCAAGGATCGGCCGATCCCCAACATCTACCAGCGTAGCAAATGCTCGGATTGGTTGCAAGGCGTCCAATTTCACCCTCGCCGGCTGATATTGTTCCAACAATCTTATATGGAAGACGACTCGGCATATCAATATTGAAACCCGATTCCATAAATCCATATTCGTTACAGTGGCTGTCGAAGAGGTAAATGTACTCAGGAAGTCCAGCCGTGATTCTGGATGGGGTTACGGTGATACCGATGGTGCAGTAGTTCTCGGGAGCCGAGTGGCAAATAAATCCAGGATCGCCGCGAGGCGAAAGGGAAACTGCATTTGCAGCAATTGGGGTCGCGTTGACGATAAAGATAGTGGCCGAAAGGAGGGAGAGAAGTGCAATCATGTTTGGCATGATACGGTTCGGATCAAGGAAGAGCATGTTGAAGTTGGTGGATGGTGGAGGGATGTGTTTTGTGATTTGAGCTGAAGTAGTGTCAGTTATCTGCTGCCCTCACAGGAACTTTCTTTTCACTTACTGTATATGTGTGGATGTATTAAGGTAAAAAGAGATAGAAACGGATCAGATGTGGTGCTTGTTTGGATGAAGAATTCAAGTGTTTATTCTTTGTTGTGTTGATGGGAAGTAGAATTGTTTGCGGGAGAGAGCTCAACCTTTATGGTAGTCGAAGAGCTTGAGATACCAGGCTGTACCGTACTGGTGAATGTTTCATGGGAGTACTGCGCCCTTTATCTCGAAAAGTGATATTGTTGTAAGCCAATAATAGCTTCAGAGAAAAGACTGCGCCATTCATTTTTGAAAATGTAATTGGAACCCAGGTAAGCGCCGCTTTGATACGCTTCCTTCCAATGAGATATGCAAAATTAAAACAGCAATATGAGGAAAGTTTAGTTGGAGTGAATGTCAATAGTTCACCTAAACTGTCTTACAAAATCATACACGACGGATCTGTACTCGGGAACACTAGATAGGTCGGAGAAGAACGAAAGCGTATCAGGTGAATAAGCCATCTTCATTTGCGAGGTGCAGATGTTGCTACGAATATACACCATGCATTAGATTCAATGCTAGCCATACCTGCCCCAAGCCTAGTTAACCACAAGTCAAGGATCTGATTCAAAATAATGAATCTCCGCTATTCTTCCAATGCCACCAAAATTCATTTACATCCTTCGAGTTGCAACGACTGAATATAGTAAGGCGGGACCAATGGGCTCTGGAAGCTTGCTTTGTTAGTCTTGGATGTGTGATATGGACCCGAAATCCACTGTGCAATTCGTCGTCTTTACCTCGTGTCTTTCGTCCGATACCTTTGGTGAATAAGAAGACTGCATGCGGTGGTTCCATTAAAATGTCTGAAGACGGGGCGATTCTACTCTTCACCCATGCTCGGTATCAATCCGCCTGGTGTATGCGCCTGTCCTGTGCCTTAGTCTTACTTTCCTCTTCATTACAGATTTGAATATAGTTGACCCGATAAGATGATCTACCTACTGATAAATCTCTCGTTTTGAGGCTTAGATTGCTTAGAGAAAAACATACATCTCTCTCACGAGCCACAAATCTTTCATCATCTGGCAGGAAGTCAATATTGAACAGGGTTTGTCACTCAATCAGCCGAATTAAATCTATTTTTGAGGTGTTTAGTATCAGACACCCGGATTTTCCTCGTCATACCCTTGCATGTGTTAGGGCTGATGCATCTACTCTTGGTTCTTAATGCCATATGAAGTCATTGGCTTCAGGCACCGCTTTTCCCCAAGAGCTCAGAAGAGAGAAGCTTAAAAGAGAAAATTAGACTACTAATTCCAATCAAATGCTATACTCCGTATACTTACCTGGTATATCTCTACTTGCATTGTCGCTCTCGCTTTCATCATCAAGATATGCATTCTACCCAAAGGCCGTGTTATGTTTAGTTTTGGGGTACAGTTGCCAATACCAACAGTTTGTGCTTTGCCTACCTCAGGCGCCAAGCGTTCTTTTATAACCATCATTAAGCTTATGTTTTGGCGAAGTGTGGCGCATGCGGCATAGACAACATCAGTTATCTCTTTCGCGGGGAAACGAGGAATATTCAAATTTGTACAATTTGTAATGGGAGGAGATGATATGGTCTTCTTTGCATGAAACAGTTGCTAATTCTTGGCTGGGCGTTTTGGTCGTTTATCTCATCATATCTCCCTTAGCTGACTTGTGTCAAGAGTGGAAGCTAGAACATCAAATCACTTCACTGTCCTTATATTTTTCATTTATATCACGCTTGAGGGTCAAGTGACTCTGAGGCGGAACACATCGTTCCAGGCGTATGCCAAGCAATACTTAAAGTTTTGCATTCCCAAACACGCCCACCAACAAAGCGCGTGAAACAATTCACAAAAGACATTGTTGGAATGCAAGGAGAAATATGTTAATTTGTGCCGAGCGTCACAAAAGATGGGCAAATATATCACGACATGCTTCGCTCCGGAACTAGAATATCATCCTTACTTTCTTCTCGTCGAATTTTATCAGGGATTTGGTTGATTTCTTTCCTAAAGCATGGATTCGTCCAAATTATGACCCCTAATATAATCAAAGAAACTTTTTGAAGGCCAGGTATCTTCAAGGTTATCTTATGCCAAGATTGATATCGCGCATAACCGCCCAATCCCAACACCAAATTTGCTTCGAAGAGTTTAAAGATCCTGAATTTGGGGACTTAAGTACTCCCTCATTTCCCAGATCAAGAAGAGAAACCAAAGACTATTGTTTGTATTTTGTGTACTCATCAAGACTCTACAACACCAATCCGTAAAGAAAAGACCTAGTACTGTTTTCCATTCCAATATCAAAGAGTATGCTCGTTCCTGCTCACATAACACTCACAGCTGATCAAATACCAGACTTCATACCCACAATCAACTCACTCAAAATGCAACCTCAAAACATTACTACAAACCCCCTTCGAATTGTGTTCGCCATTGCTCTTCTCGTCCTATCAACACCTGTCTTCGCAGTACCAATGCCACTTTCTCATACTATCAATTACCCCGTTTCCGGCGCCCCACCTGTATCGCTCTCCGATGAGATGCATACAGAGCTACAGTAGATTAATCTCGCCTCCTTGAAATCTTGGGATTTTCACGAAATCCCTTCGCTGTGGATTGTTTTTTATGGGAAGAAGTTTAATTAATTCTTAGGATGTTGGCTGGGATTCCTTGCAAATGAAGAATCTAGAACCGTATTGTGGTGCCGAGATTGTAGAAGAGAAACAAAAGGGTCTCCGGCATCGAAAAAACAGGGGGAAATTGAGTACTTTTTTGTCACCTTATTTTGGTGGTGTTTCCGCTTGTTTTTTCAATGCCGGAGAGGAGGGGTAATTTGTGGTGTCAAGCGAGCGACCAAATAGGATTACCCCTGTGGTAACCAAATCATATTTACAACGATAATAATTTCATTATAAAAATACATTCAAATTTTATTATATATACTACGATATCAAAGTTTTATTTTTCACTAATGAATAACCAAATCATCACTAACATGCTCAAAATGCGACTCGTTCATTATTGAATTCTAATAACTTAGATAGAATGAAAATCTGAGTTCTAAGAGGATTTAGAATTTTCAGATTGTTGAATTAAAGTTTTAATTAGAGTTTAAAATAGAGTTTGTATTGATAGGAGCTAGGTGTGTAATCTGTCACTACCGGGGACACCCGAGCGAAAATAATCTGAATCACGGCAGAACAAGACGATCCTTGAATAAAACTTCAAAGAAGCCCTTTGTTTTACATCAATTCCGACGACACGAGCAAAGAAGAGTGATGGAAAGAAAAAAACGTCGGGTTCATGTTTAGAACCATATACGACTTTTGAGTGCGGGGAAAGATGTTCGGAGGGGATGTGACAACCTCTCCGGGGATCCCGAAGCGAGGTCAGATTTGTGGTTCTTAGTACTAAAGTGGAGGATTAACACGACGTGTCAGATGTACGTCCTGTTGGAGGGCATTTATACTTTTTCTGTTGGTCTGAGATGTCTCTATTATACTTCAAATTACATTTAGCCGTCCTCGAATAGATTTGGTTAAGTAAGTAGGTCATATTCAACGGTGAATTATTCTCGTAACACTTATGTTCTAACTTGAATAGACTGGATTCTAGGTAAGGGGGGTGCTAATTTGAAGTATGTAGGAATTTTTATTATTTTCTGAAAGAGAGGGGTTGAAAGAAAGGACAGAGAGAGAGAATGTAGAACTTAAAATGGAAAGCTAGACTGCTACGGGCTCAGACTGGCGTGATGTTTGGTCATCATCGTCTATAGTTAGCGCAGTTGTAAACCTTCTCTTTCCTTCCTTGTGGAATATCATATGTCCGGCCTTAGGTCCTATCGTTTGGTCCTATCAAAATTCTTTCACTCGTACCGTGATATAGACTCTATACTGAAAGCGTGGAATCTATAGTGGAAGTGTAGAGCTTATAATAGTAGTATAAAAATAGAATCTAGGTGGAAAGCTATAATTTTTTTATGAAAGTATAGAATCCAGGGTTTTAAATTAGAGTCTATAACATGAGCTAGCCTATCTAAGCTAGAGTCTAAGTGGCATAAGAGTAAAATCATATGACCTATACGGGTATGAGAGTAATGTTTTAAACTTTTAGTGGCATGAGCGTAATTTACCGTATGTTCAATAAGCAAGTGTTGACGTTTGATTGTGTCTTAGACCTTTGTGTTCGGACGGTGGTACTGTCAAATATCTGAGTGTGTTAGAAATGATATATAAATTAATGATGGAAAGCTATACCACTAAACCACCATGCCCCTATTGGGCATGAAAGTTGATTTATTTAGAGCTCAAATTCCACATCGGTACTAGCTCATTCTCTGTGTTTAGTGAATTTAACATGAATGTAGCTAGTACGGTCATGTGACGATAGTCGAGCGCCGATAAGTGTACACGTCGAAGATGGTTAGAATGCTTTTCGTTCTTCACTCGAATTATCATTACATTTTGAGGCAAGATTTCAGATGAAGATTGTCGATACAAAAGGTTGTGTTCATCCAACCTACAACCTACTACTTCCCCTTTGACAGAGCCTCTCCTTGTAAATTGAGTCAATCAAAGCTTTCGCCTGATTGAAATCTTATACTCAAGTCGATGGAATCATTTCCGCTTGTGGGGGCCTCACTCTTCCTATCTTCTATTTATAAAGCAATCAGAGAAAGCTCTCTTGTCATCTACAGCCCAATTCCCTCCTTTTGGGGGGTCTTACCATTCTTTGAAGTTTTCATTGGTTGTTACGGCAGCCACGAGGTTCTACCCATTGTGGCTTTCCCGGGTAGCGATTTCTGTCGTTAGTCCTCGAGATCATTATGCGCAGCCACCCCAAAATTGAGCCGCAAATCCCGTCGCAAGACCTCCGTCCCAGTTGAAATTAACTCTTCAATTGCTCCAATTCATTTCATACATCAGAACTTCACCGCAACATCATTCATTTGTACTTGTAGATACTGAATAAGGGACATCCAGTCCCCCAAACTGAGACCTGATAGCATTTTGCTACAAGTCTAAGATCTAATTTTCACAAGCGGAGATGTAAATCTCCGCGTAACAGTCCATCTCGAGTTATGATGATTGGCAATTAGGTATGTAAGCTTCTGCAAATGGCGAATCCCTTTTGCTCATTCAAGCACAGGTAGAAGCAACGACTTATACAATAGCCCTCTAAACTTCCCATACTTCAAATGGGATAATCTTGAAGCAGTCGACAACGACTCATGCTCAGAACTCCTCAACTTCTCCAATGATGAGCCGAGCACGGAACCACATCAAGATACTTAAACACCCCACGTGTGATTGCCGGTGCCTTATCGTTCATACTTCCTTTCAAAACACTTCCAAATGGGTCCGTCGATGATCACCAAGCTATGGGCTCTGATTTCAACCACCCACTTGATGAGCCATTCTACATGCAATCACTTACTACAAATCTTGCCTTGGATAGCAATGCCGATAATCAAAACCATGTGCCCTTGTACCACTATTCTTCTCCTTCCACAAATACTTCTCCCGAGAGATCCTCACAAGCGAGTTCAGGGAAAGAAGACTACCGAATTTGCAAAGCACTTTTGCACTAGTAGTGGTAAGGGCTACCAGACAAAAGCTATCCTCAGGTAAGCTCTTGAAAGTCTTTCTTATGATTTGATTGGATCCTAGGCTGAATCTGGGAGAACTCACCTATTACCTAAGCTGTGTTGATCGAACTCGATGTAAGTACCATGTTACGCAATTATGAGACCGGAAGAGACAATAACACTCCGGATCTACAGTTAAATCCGACTTTCATACATGCCGACAATCAATGTATCTGGTGTATTGGTCCAGGTTGGAAGAAGGTAGTTCAACCAACGGGACTCAAGAATATTTAGCGTCTTTGTATTGTTTCCCTGACTGCAATGGAAATAGACGAATTATTCGCCATGAGCCTGACAAGTTAAACTAACCCCGAGCATATGGGATTGGCATGCTGAAAGAGACAAGCTTTCGACCTCTATGGTCAATAGTAAGGCACATCTATTGATACTGAAAAAGTCTCTGGTTCAAAAACTGGGAGTTCCAATTTCTTTAGCATTCCCAATTTCACACGCCGGGCTCGTCCTGAAGATTTAACTGAGGCATGGAATCCTGTTAGAACCACCAAACGAGATAATTCATCCGGCTATGCACAAATTTAGGAGCTGAATATACCGTGAACGAATCCATACCGACCACTTACAACACAGAAGATGTCAAGACAAGTAAAAACGATAGTCTCATGGAGAGTAAATTCAACATCAACATGACCAGTGAGTATTCGGGATCAAGCGAGCTCAGTTTGAATAAGATCGTTCAAAAATCTAGGCTCAGGTGTTGCAGGGACTATAATGATTGTCAATCATCAAATATATGATCGAATCTAAACTCATATATTACATTACACTAAAATACATCCAGACAGTTTCCTCCTCAACTCGCTTCATTTCTTCTCCGCCTTCTTCGGATTCTTCTCCCATTTCTTACACCAACCATCCCAACTTTTTGCTCCCTTTCCCAAAACCCCGAGTAAATCGTCCTTGGCCTCTCTTTCTTGCCACCTCTCATCATCCCAATCCCTCAAACCACCCTCGGGCATTCCACCCCTCTCTCCATTCTTGACCCTCCCCCTCATATCCGGTTCCCAGCCCATCGCTTTCAAAACCTCCGTTTCCGTCGGCGGCACCCCCGCACTCGCAAATCGCGCTGGGTTCCGCTTATGACATAATTCCTTCACGTATCTTTCTAATATCCGCAATTGCTCTGATTGATAAAACCGGAGATACAATTCCCGATCTTGGATGCGCATTTGTTCGTGGTCGTGGATTGTGTCTTGAGAGGACAATCGTTTGGTCACGGAGCGACAGACGAGGTAGCCGCGAATCGAGGTGAATGTCCATACGGCATCGACTTCGAAGAGACCACCGAAAGGCCAGATGACGGCGGCGAGTGTGTCTATTATAAGGGCGGGGAGAAGGAGAAGAGTCGATATTGCAGCGTGCTTCTTAGCACGGGTTTTAGTGCGGCCTAGTTGGGAAAGGAATTGGTTGCGGAGATCAATGGGGGAATGGGGAATGATCGGTGGATATATTAGGTGGAGTTCTTCGATTTCTATAAAGGGGTGGGGGTTTAGTTGGGTTTGGCGAGAAATGGGCAAGGGGAAAAAATACCTTTTCGTGGTATTCGGTTGAGAAATGTTACATCTGTATTTTTGATGGAATTGATTCCCCAAACTACTCCTCGAGTGGTTTTACTATGAAGTCCTTTGAGACTCATGGTTTTACCATCATAGGTTTTGGCTTTCTTGACCTAAAGTGAGAGAATGGTCAATTACGAGTCATGTGATTGAATACCACAATTCGGAAAATTAAATTGAAAAACATACCTCGCGCTGCCAGACACGTTTTCCTTTATGACGTTTCCCTTCTTTGATGCCTTCAGCTGGTTTGAGAAGATGAGCAGCGGGTGGTGTATAAATTAGATAGCGCTAATTGACCATTAGTGAAATCCTATTGTAAAATTGTAGGAGATATGAACCTGAGGAAATTCGGCATCGGAGACATTGATTGGTTTTGGAAGAGGTATAAGATATGCGATCACTCTGTGAGAATCTCGGGTATAGTAAACTTCATCTGGATTGTGTTGAGAAATCCTTCTGGGCGGAAGGGCTGGACCGGTATGAATATTTGAAGTTGGTCTGTTACCCGGGAGAGGTGGTGAGTTATCGGAGGAGCTGGTCTCGTATGATTCAACCGTGCGTACATTGGGTCGGGCTGGAGGAGGTGTTGACGTAGAATTGGGGGTGGATTTCGCTGAAGTTTGTCCCAAGAGGTTCGAATTCGATCGGCGTGTAAATAGTGGTAGAGGTATAGCAGATGGGTCGTCGCCAGGAACACCTCGGATTGTTGATTCCTCATTGCTGTCAGGTGATGGAGCCGAAAGATTTCGGGGAGGCAATAAAGGCGGTTGCTGTTGTTGTGGTTGTGACGGAGTAAGAGGTCTGGGGGTAATTTCTATGGGATCCGCTGGGAGTTCGTAAAACATGTGGTTGGCCATTTCTTGAATCTCAATTCACTTGACAGAGATGAAGTATGGGAAAGAAGCAAAAACATTTGAGAATGAAGGAATGGAACCCTTTTCTCTGAATAAGTTTGATTTTGATACAAAATCGATGAAATGCAGTTTCATGCTGTTGTACAAGCACATGATGCATGGTGAACACGGCGCTCATGTTTGAAAGGGGAATCCTTGTTTCGAAACACAATGCAAAGAAATTCTCATTTCCAAAGCAATTGTAGCATTGAAATTGCGAATGTGTTGACACATTCTTTTCCTTTTGATTTTGATACTCATCTCCTAATGCTCCACTGTGTCGTAGATGGAAGAAGCTATCGTTACCAGAGTTCTCTAGTATCAAGCGATGAGAAAGTGCGCGAGTCAGATGATGATATAATCACGTGATGATGGGAGTAACGCTCCCCTGAACCCTGACTGGTCCCAACTTTTTAATTATTAGTAAGCTAATCGAATATGAAGTACATACGTTTCAATCGATGAAGAGGTCTGAATGTGAGATAAGATGGGGGAGCGAAGCAAATAACGAAGATGGACAGGTATCAAACTCCTTCAACCTTAATTGACCAAACTTTGTTACAAAGCATGAAGAAGTCGAGAGCACATAAGGTAGAGGAGTTGGTTTATACGGGTACTGACTGATAGATAGTGTCAAGGCGGATGTAAGTGGCTGATGATTGTTAAATAGAAAAATAATAATCTCGACCTGGCTGAAGGCTCGGCGCGGAGTGATACATTCCTTCCCGCCGCGAACAAAATATGAAAGCTTTTGTTTGGTACGGTGTACATTGATCGCATTGACCGATTGATCATTCTTGGCTTCATCAATCGTGCATACTCTGGATTAATGTTGTCAGCCCTATTGAGTTTCTCGAATCTTCATCCGTGAGCCGGTAAGATTATGCATAAGTGTTGTATGATGGATGCATAAAGTGCAACAGAATCTCAATACAATGTTCTTGTTCTGGGCCATTGAGTTCCAATTACTAGAGTTGGTCCGGATAGAAGAAATTCACGTGCATCAGATATCAACATATATATTGCAGCTAATATTATGGTCAGAACTTAGGGAAGCAGTCGTATTGACTACCGGCGGTTTAATCCTCGGTATACGGCCGTACACAGAGTAGTATAGTAATCCATGTGTAGATCTGATTAAGGTAAAGAAGCAAACGAGACTCCGATGAAGGGGCGAGAGGGGCTAGTCGTAACACGGTGACATATGATATACATGGCTGTTATTGACAATTGGCAACTTTTCTTCTTCTTTCTTCTCCAATTATATGCAACGATTATCTCCATATCTTCTGGTCTCCCCCGCGAATGGTGGATTAAGGATTGAAATACATAGATGTCTATTTTCCTTTTAGCTTTTCTACGCACGGTCCGAGTTCATCTGATGCGGAGTTAGATCACTGATTATCCTTCCGCCGTGTATCATTTCTTTATTGATTATCACAGTGAACTTGGGACTATGAAAGAATTCCCCATAAGTAAGAGAGAGAGAGAGAGAAAGCTTTGTCAAAGTTGTTAAGAATGTATAGGGGTGAAGAAAGGAGCTACAGTACAGAGTATCTCGCTCGCCTCGATAACTTCGACCTTCTTTGCCTCCTAACTTTCATTTGCTCAAATATGCAGGATTCCGGGATTTCAAGTCTCATAGCTCACCCACCAGTTGCTGTCACTATGATGACACTAACTCGTGTGCTCGTATGTCTTTCCGATCTCCTGTCAAAATTGCTGTCAGGAAATCCCCTAGTAAGATCGACAAGCCCTCGGAGTTTCCATACTAATATTTCGTATTCAGGGTTGATATTTTGCAAGATTACAACGTACAAGATTTTCACCAGTGAACGGACATTTGGATGTCAATTATGATCCGGTATTGGCATATGTCGTTGAGTCTCTTGTGAGTTCTCGGTCATCCTTTGGTCCCAATGACTGAGCTGCTTACCTCTTTGGCGGTAGTTGAACAATTAACTCCCGAGTTTTGTTGGATTGATTATTGATACAAAAGATATAGCCGCCCCCCATATCAATTAGAAGGATCATTTTATCTTAATTCACTTTAATTGCATCGTTGACCTTACCTCGCCATACAAAATTTTGAAAGTCCAAAGGAACATGCAATTTCTTGCTTCTCTTTGTCTTAAGTTATAAGATCTTACCATATCCTTATCAGTGACTACATTGGATATACACCACATTCGACAACACAGCTTGAACCACACTGCGAGTGTGCCAATTGAAGATGGCTTCTGCTTTAGAACGTCATGATTATTTCCCTGAAAGATCAGAGAATATTTTGAATCCTCAATCTGAATCCCTATCAGACCATCAGTATGATGTCGAGAAACCAGGTTCATCAAGCACCGATGTCTCTGAGGAGCTTGGTAGTTCACTAGAGCCTATTGTAACCCATGAAACGTTCCGGGATAGGCAATTCGAATCAATAAGGGCAGGTGATCGAGAACAGTTACACAGAATAGCTTCAGGTTTCGGAGGCTCTCAACTGGGAAGAACTCTTACCAATAGAACGGCGAGAACAAATGAATTGGAAAAACAAGATACCTTGTATGGGGTTAATCTAGGGGATTCAACATTGGACCCCGGCTCCCCAGATTTTGATGTATACAAATGGGCTAAGATGTAAGTTGGTGCATTGCTAGGGAATGAATTGAACACGAACTAATGATATACAGGTTGATGAGATTGATTGATGAGAATCATGCCATTCAAAGACGTGCTGGAATCGTATTTAAAAATCTGAAAGTGTGTGGTTCCGGATCGGCAATAAATGTACAAAAGAACGTCGGCATGCTGTTGATGGCACCTTTGCGGTTCAGAGAATTTGTCGGAAAGAGCCAGGAGAAGACTATTCTGAATGATTTCAACGGTTTTTTGAAATCAGGAGAGATGTTAATTGTTCTTGGAAGACCTGGTTCCGGTTGTTCCACATTCCTCAAAACTCTAATGGGGGAACATTACGGCTTGGACATGAAGCCACAATCAGAAATTCATTATAATGGTTTGTGACGTTCATATACCCGTTAAACACCATAATGCTGACTATTAGAGGTATCACACAAAAGCAAATGCTTAAACAATTCCGAGGTGAAATAGTGTACAATCAAGAGGTTGATAAGCATTTCCCTCATTTGACGGTTGGACAAACTTTGGAATTCGCTGCCAGTGCACGAACGCCCCAGCAAAGACTTGTTGATGGAACAACTCGTTCCGCTTGGGCAAAGCATATGACTAAGGTCGTTATGGCTATCTTTGGACTATCCCACACGTATAATACAAAAGTCGGTAATGATTTTGTACGAGGTGTATCTGGAGGTGAGAGAAAACGTGTTAGTATTGCTGAAATGGCCTTGGCTGGTTCTCCAATTGCTGCATGGGACAATTCCACACGTGGTTTGGATGCTGCAACCGCTCTGGAGGTAAGTAAACTCTCTTTCGTAGGGGATACCGGTACATCGCTGATCCAAGAACTAGTTTACAAAATCATTACGAATGACTGCCAACCTATGTGGTTCAGCTCATTTGGTTGCTATTTATCAAGCTAGTCAACAGATCTATGATCAGTTTGATAAAGCTATCGTGCTTTATGAAGGTCGTCAAATCTATTTCGGACCTTGTGACCAAGCCAAACAATATTTTATGGATATGGGTTGGGAGTGCCCAAGGTAAGTGCACACAGCAAAATGCAACGAATGCATTCAATTACTGGATTAATATTGACTGAGTATAGCCGTCAAACTACTGGTGATTTTTTGACTTCAATCACCAATCCCTCAGAACGAAAAGTGAGACCAGGTTTCGAGAAGACGGTTCCTAGGACGCCTGAAGAATTTGAGAAATACTTCAAAGACTCGGAAATATTTAAGCGAATGATGAACGAAATGAAATTGCACGAGGAGGAATTCCCCATGGGTGGCAAGACATTGGACCAGTTCAAAGCAAGTCGGAAGAGCATGCAAGCAAACCACCTACGGCCAGAGTCACCATACACAGTTAGCATTGTCATGCAGACAAAACTTTGTGCAAAACGAGCAGTTCAACGCTTATGGAACGACAAAACATCGACCGTTACCACAATAGTAGGACAAATTATCATGGCTTTGATCATCGGATCTATCTTTTACGATACCCCGAACAATACAGCAAGTTTCTTTCAGAAAGGAGGTATCCTTTTCTTCGCAGTATTACTCAATGCCCTTATCGCCTTATCAGAAATTAATACTCTATACGCTCAACGGCCGATTGTAGAAAAACAAGCATCTTATGCATTCTATCATCCTTTCACTGAAGCCTTGGCTGGTGTAGTCGTCGATGTACCGGTAAAACTCGTCATCGCTACGTGTTTCAACATTATTCTATACTTTCTCTCTGGATTGAAAAAGGAAGCGGGTGCATTCTTTGTGTTTTTTCTGTTTAATTTTGTAGCCATTCTGACGGCAAGTATTCCCTTCACGTGGTGGTTATTTTCGATTCTAATCACAATCTTAGATGAGTCAAATATACCGCAGTATCGCAGCAGCAACGAAAACTATATCCCAAGCATTGGCTATCGCTGGTGTGGCCACCCTTGCAATTGTCATTTATACCGGTTTCGTCATTCCTAGACCGCAAATGCATCCTTGGTTCAAATGGATTTCATGGATCAATCCAATCGCCTATGCATTCGAAGCTTTATTTGTCAATGAATTACACGGCACGCAAGTAGCTTGTTCGACTTTAGTACCAACAGGTCCCGGTTATGTTCAAAGTGGTAACACCTTTGTTTGTGCTGTTGCAGGCTCTGTTGTTGGCTCAACCACTGTCAGCGGAGATGATTATTTGCAAGCACAGTTCCAATACTCCTATTCCCACATCTGGCGTAACTTGGGCTTCATGTTTGCATTTATGATTTTCTTCTTGGCTGTTTACCTCACTGCCACAGAGTTCAATTCATCCACAGACAGCAAAGTCGAAGTTTTAGTGTTTCGCCGTGGACATGTACCAGAGGATTTACTAGCCGCCGAGAGAGCTGCAAAGAGTGACGAAGAAGCACATGTTGGGAATTGTTCCGATGTCAAGCAAGGTAATCCCGACAATCAGGGAGAAGCTGTTCAAGCATTGACACCCCAAACGGACGTATTCACGTGGCAAAACGTTTATTATGATATTCAAATCAAGAATGAACCTCGCAGGCTTCTCAATAATGTATCAGGATGGGTCAAGCCTGGCACTTTGACAGCTTTGATGGGTGTTTCAGGTGCAGGTAAAACAACTCTACTTGATGTCCTTGCCCAAAGAGTTTCTATGGGAGTGATTACAGGTGATATGTTGGTTAGTGGCAAACCCCTCGACGCATCTTTTCAAAGAAAGACTGGTTATGTTCAACAACAAGATTTACATCTTGAAACTACAACTGTTAGGGAAGCTCTTCGATTCTCTGCTATGTTGCGTCAACCAAAATATGTTTCGAAGAAAGAAAAATACGAGTTCGTGGAAGATGTTATCAAGATGTTGAACATGGAAGAGTTCTCGGAAGCAGTGGTTGGTGTTCCAGGTGAGGGATTGAATGTAGAGCAACGAAAGTTGTTGACCATTGGAGTCGAATTAGCTGCCAAACCTGCACTCTTGCTCTTCTTGGATGAACCTACTTCTGGTTTGGATTCACAATCTTCATGGGCAATCGTTTCGTTTTTGAGAAAGTTGGCCGATAATGGCCAGGCCGTCTTGGCTACTATACATCAACCCAGTGCTATTCTATTCCAAGAATTCGATCGATTGCTATTCTTAGCAAAAGGTGGAAGGACTGTTTACTTTGGAGATATTGGTCATGATTCGGAGACTTTGCTCAACTACTTTGAATCTCATGGTGCGGCTAAATGTGGAGAGGATGAAAATCCAGCAGAATATATGCTGACAATGGTTGGTGCTGGGGCACAAGGAAAATCTACTCAAGATTGGTAAGGTTAAATCACGTTTACTGGTATCATAGAAACTAATTTTAATTTAGGCATCAAGTATGGAAAGACAGTGACGAAGCCAAAAGCGTCCAGGCAGAAATCTCACGCATTAAACAAGAGATGGCCCACCAGTCGTCTCAAGATGATACAAATTCCCATAGCGAATTCGCCATGCCATTCACTGTTCAACTCGCTGAGGTCTTGAAGCGTGTGTTTCAACAATACTGGCGCACTCCGGGATATGTATACTCTAAGCTTGTTCTTGGCGTGGCATCTGCTCTCTTCATTGGATTTTCATTCTTCCACGCCGATGCATCTCAGCAAGGTCTCCAAGATGCTATCTTCTCCATCTTCATGATCACAACTATCTTTACCACCCTCGTACAACAAATTATGCCTAGATTCATTCTACAAAGAGATCTTTATGAGGTTCGAGAAAGACCATCAAAGGCATACAGCTGGAAAGCTTTCATTATTGCAAATATCGCAGTTGAGATTCCATATCAAATTCTTCTTGGTGTCATGGTATTCGCATCCTACTTTTACCCAATTTTTACCAGTAACGGTATCCCATCATCGGGTCGTCAAGGGCTTGTTCTCCTTCTCTTAGTTCAATTCTTTGTTTTTGCTAGCACATTCGCACACATGCTTATTGCCGCACTTCCGGATGCTGAAACAGCCGGTAATATCGCAACACTCATGTTCTCACTTACCCTTACCTTCAATGGAGTTTTTCAACCTCCACAAGCTCTTCCGGGGTTTTGGATCTTTATGTATCGTGTTTCGCCTTTAACTTGTAAGTATTTCTTCTCGTCATTGTCAGTCAAACAAATGCTAACAAATACTCAGATCTTGTTTCAGCTATCGCATCTACTGGTCTCTCAGGTCGTCAAGTGACTTGTTCCGACAAAGAACTCGCAATTATGCAGCCGCCTGCGGGCGACACTTGCGGAAGTTACCTTCAATCATACGCTACAGCAGCTGGGGGCTCCATCTACAATCCGGAAGCTACGGCCGATTGTCAATATTGTACCTCATATAATGCAGATCAATACCTCTCTTCGGTATCCATTAGCTATGGTACTCGATGGAGAGACTATGGGATCGGATTCTCGTATATTTTATTTAATATTTTCATGGCGGTTTTGTTTTATTATTTAATTCGAGTTAGAAAGAGCAGCGGAAAGAGTTTGAAGGAAAAGTTTAGGGTTTTGGGAGCGCTTTTCAAGAAGGGTTAGTAGCGTGATAATATAAAGGCTACGAAGAAGGAGATGAAGGTGCCGCAAGCGAAGTAAGAGAGGGATTATGTTATGAAATGATTTTGGGTGATCTACCGTTTAGATGGTCATTCATCTGGTAGAAGTTTTGCGTTCACACGCTTGGGATCTTGGTTCATCATTGTATATACTCTTACTATATTAATCTAAGATACACCTTTATAATAATTTCGGTCATCCATCAGATTGGAACTGGAAGATTAGTGTGGTTTTAAGAGAATTTTTAGAATCCGCAACTCTGCATAAACACAGGCAACTTATCAGGCAAACAAGTATTTCACTCTTATATTCAAGACCGGTAAAAGATTAGTTCTACTACCAACAAACCAAATTGAATTATTCAGCGTGCTCACCTTGATGCTTTGCTACGATTCTCGCAAGGCTATCCTCAGAAAATTTTCTCTGGGGACCTCCAGCAGCTAAAATGCATCATCATTAGATTAATCAAAAGAATTCAGTTTATGTCACTGACCTTCGTCTCTGTCAAGCATATTCATCAAGTTTCTCGCGAATTTCTGCGAGTTGATCGCATCCTGATCTGCGGGAGCTAGAATGAAGAGTTAATGTCAATTTTGAGAGTGGAAATGTAGGTCTACTCACTATAGGTGGCCGTGACTGCAGCATCACGATCACTGACTTCGATGTTCGACAATTCAGCGCCATTAATGGTGTCGAAATCTCTTTCAGTACGAGCTGGAATTTGCTGATGCAATTCTCAAGAGCGGTTGCTGAAGAGGAACACCGCGATGGTGATGCTGAAATTTTCGAATTCGAAGCTGAAAGGATGGCATGGATGCAGTGGTCGCAACGGGTGGGTTTCGTATAAATATTCGAATACCTATTCCCAAGCTATTATTAATAGGGGACCAATTAGAGGCCCCAATACCCATTCATTGAAAATAACTAAAATCCTTATTAATATTTATAGGTAATTACAGATACCTATTATACAAATATATTTGCAATTTATATATATTTTCTATACAAAAATTAAACAAAATGGTTTTATTTTTAATATATATATTAGATTTTATAGATTGATATATTTTAAGATTGAAATATAATAATAATTCTTATTTTAAATAGAAAAGATTAATAGATTATATAAGGGTGAAAATCCCTATTATATATATACTTTGATTATTTAATCTATAAAAATAAGGCTCTAATACTTATAGCTAATTATTGATTAGTAGGGATAGCTTTTTCTATCCTTATAGCTATCTATAACCGCAGGTATCTGTAGCTAGCCGTACTATCCAAGCCACCCATTACGACCACTGTATGGATGCTGATTTGTGAAATTTTCAAATGATGAAAGATATTCTACTGACAACGAGTTGTAGCTACCAGTTTTGATATCCCAATACCTGGGTTTCCTGGCATCAAGTCAGCCATACATTGTCTACCCCGATTGCCTCTCAGGCCCCAGAACAATTGAAGGAATAGAAGCATATCTCTAAATTTGATTGTGCTGATTGGAAATTCATGGGCCCTCGAGTGGGCAGCAAGGCAAGATTCAGCGGCTTGCAGACGATCCAATTGCCATGGGCTGCACGTCTGAAATTCAAACAACATGGATCGAAGGTTGAAGATGGTCTGCCAGTGCCATTTTTCAGTCGGGTGGTTCATCATTGCCGTGCATGGCCTCTGACCACAGGTGAGAACCTTAGGGTCATAAAAGCCTTCCAGGACATGATCGGCCCTGACATCAAGGCCACCGTTGAGAGACCTGATCGGAAGGCGGGGAGAGAATTCTGCTTTGGTTTGCGTTTACCTGGATATCAGAAAGCAATGCAATTACCGAAAGGATTACATTCTGAAGGATGTTGCATATATTCTGAAATTTCTAAGTGATTATAAGGACAACTTAGTCATTATACTGGTGAACGACCTGGATGTGCCGATCTTGTTCAATTAGGATGGATCAAGTACACGTCAGATGGAGAATTCCCATGCTCGGAAGACTACAAGTTGCCGATAAAGTTGGCCAATGTTAATGGACTCAATAAGACCTTGGGTGTTCCTGAGGTGAAGTCTGAGTTGATGGGTAAGTCTTAACCACAAGTCTCCGGTATCATGAGACAGAAACAGCTGGCCAGACTGCGAGCAGAGAACGCTCTCCGGGAACAAGAGGAGGAGGATGAAGCCGAATACAATTGCGTTGCTAAGGAAGAAGATTGAAAGGCATTGGAGGCCGAAAATGCAATGGCTGCTGCAGAGTCTGCGGAGGTAGAAAAGCTGGTAAGTAGTTTTTATATCCTTCTGCTCTTTTGATACTGTTCGTTTCGAGGAGGATACAGATGACGTAGTACCCACTATTCGTAGGTCCTAATTGCCATATATTGTATTCTGTCTAAGGAGCTAGCTATTGAGGTGGACAATCCATGAATATGGATTGCTACGAGGCTAGCGCCTCCGCTTTCGCTTACTAGGCTGCTAAACCTAGTCATGTGACTTAAGGTCATTCACTATTGTTCATACAGATACCATAATAACTTATCGTGAAAAGGACTGGCCATAGATACTAATTAAACAACATCCATTGATTCTAACCCCTCCGAAGAACCAGCATGGTTGTGCAAGAGAACTATGTTTGTAAATCTCATTGATAAATTCCCTCACCTAGCTAAACATGGTACTCATCCTTTTCATAGCGGTTTGCCACAGACTATTCAGATGAGTTACCGCTCTACGAACTCTTGCAGGTTTTCCATAGATGTTTTAATCTTTCAAGCTCGGGATTAGGTTAGAGATCGATATGGGGAATGTGTACGATAAAGCATTTTCGAAATCCAATTAAATTTAAACAACATGCAATAATCCAGTCAATGCAAGATGAGAATAAAATCATTCCCATCCCATCGCTTTGAGTGCAAATGTGATGTCTATTTTCTTATTGTGATTTCCACTCTAATCTGTTTCGAAATACTGAGTTTGACAATGAACTCGATCTACAAATATGCAAGACCACGAGCCAATGTGATACCAAAATATTGATGGCGCCATGATCTTGATTAGAAATTGTAGATAGGTAACCACCTCCTCAGCGATCTTCACTGGAACGAGTCCCGAATTTCGCAGACTTTCCTTATGGGATATACTGATTGGTTCTATTAGTGATACCATTCGACAGTTTTATGCCTAAACATGTTTCGATTCTAACTTGAGGATCAGGCTTTGGGGGAGGATGAGATGAAGAAATCGATTCTTGAAATTCCGATTTGATGTTTTACTCGACATTTGCGCTGTAGCTTTTTGAATTATAGTCAAGATAATGCCAGATCCTCACCTCATGAACATCAAATAACACGCGCACGTTATTTCGAATCATAATAAACAGTACATGATGTATGAAATCGTCACTACCTATGATTCAAGAACTTCTCCCACATCCAATTGCTGGTGAGTAGACGAGTACCAAATTATAAAATACACATGCATATTTTTATTCCCTGCATAAAAAGGACGGTAGCAACGTGACAATGACTTGATACGCGAAGACCATCCAAGTATCTCGAGATAATTAACCTCAAATTCTGGGCATAACAAAACCATCAACGGATACACACTCTCAACCTCTATTTTTTATTTTTCTCAAACGATACGCCAGATCTAACCAAACATGATGGAGCCTACTCTATTAATGAAGAAATCATATTGCCTACTTCGACACGAGTGCCAATTACCTGGTTTGATGAGGATAATAAGGCTCTTGCCACGACAAAACATCTGTGAATGAGATAAGGGTTTGGAGAAAGGTCGAAGAGCTTTATAAGATAAACGCCTTTGATATTATACCTGCAAGTACCACAGCCTCATCTTCGTGTAGTCATGGCACGAGGAATATTCCCGTGTGGGCAACAGTTCCTTGTCGGAACTTGTTGAAGATACTAAAATGCCCCATTTTTCACGAGGAGTCGGGTTTGAATTTACTGAAATATTCAATGTTACTGGCCAGATTTTATCGTCTGGCTCACTCGAGCCTCAAACCAAACAGTGATCGAGTACGAAAATACATGGAGGATGAAGGACTACAAGTACCTGAACCTCCTAGGGATTTACCAACCCACTGAGATTCCACCAATAATATTCAACGGTGTGCTGAAGAGAACAACAGGGAATTGCCTGTTGCCTAGGGAATTTGTGCCCTGGATTTCGAAACCATTATCAGTTCATGGGATGTTTATGTCCGAGCGAATGATGACATTGAACTCAAGGCAGCCGCTCAATACTCAGCATAGAAGACAAAATACAGGCACGCGGCTGATAACAAGCTGATTCTGAAGATGAAGAAGAAAGCCTTGCTTGAGGCATCTCGTGGACCTGGGAACAGAATCCCTGACAATATTTAATCATCGAATGAACAAGATCGTCTGGGCCGAGATAAAGTACAACAAGGAAAAGCTAGACAATCTGAAGACCAACCTATTTTGACTCGTTCTCTGGCAAAGCGCAGAAGGGTTGAAGAAAATGGGGAGAGTTCTCGCTGTCAGAACATTGAAGTCAGAATTCCACCATATTTGGGAGGAATAATAAAGTAAGAACTCTGCTTCACATCCCAACCACAAGATAATCCAATACTAACCGGTATCTATTAGGTTCATAAAAGAGATGAGGCAATACTTGCTACAACTGAACAACCAATGGAAAGATGTCATGATAGTTCTGAAGAGAGAGCTGAAAAAGAAGTTTTATTTGGCTGGCGAAAACATTTGGCGCATGTCCAGATCATAGATGACCCTGTCGACATGTCTTCCCAGTTGAAAGTAAAGGCATATGACTGCGTTATTCTACAAGAAGCTGGGAGACAATCTGGTAATGGTATGCGGGCTATGGGTAGCTTTGGGGAAAAGGAGATGGTTTACAGGAATGGCAAGAGATCACACAATATGGTTAGGCACTCACGCTGAATGCGTCGGATTGGCGGGGAATATTTTGAAGTGAATCGACTACAGAAGGAATGGAAATAGAAGAAATGCATTCACACATTTATTGATATAGGGAAATTCACGTGCTCCAACAGCCTACTGCCAGTTATTGACCTTGAATTACCTGCGGTCTCTGCAGCTTGACTTTTCCGTTGGTCCATGGAAATTTAGCAGTGGATTATATCTGAGCTTTGGCTCGGTAGCTTGCATATACTGTATTACCGACACCATCTTAACTTCCATGAGCATCACAGTTTGTATTTCTGTACCTTCTACCATGGAAATGCTCTCTACATTTGTGATGTTTTCCCAAGTGGGTTCACCCCAGACGGAAGCATTATGATTACTATATCATCCGCTATTCCCACCCTTATATAGGAGTGGTACCTATAGGAGATTAATAAATCTTCATTACTTTCCTTATTTCAACTGCAAATATTAAATTCATATATATAGTCGGATATTCATGTGTCTCAAGCACCAGCATAGTCATTAATCACATTATGATTGTCACCTCGCATTTGAAATCATTCAGTGAGGCGTTGTATCTTTTCTTCACAGCTTCATTGTTGCAATCTAGCTAAGATAAGCATTCTAGCTCAAGAAATTCCGCTCATGATTTCATTAACTAACTAAATACATGTCCCTCTAAAGTAACCCTAAAAGAGGTATTACAAAAATGGGCTATTCCCTTGTACCGCAGCCGCTTTCATTATCCCTCATCCAAATCCCGAGTCTAATTCCTATTAACTCGAGTCTTTCTCCATGCTACACCATCAAACTTGTACCGGCAGAATTTCCCACCATACACGTCAGCATCGAAGAGATTCTTGTATGCAGTAGTGATCTCTGCAAGTTGTTTATCCATGTCCTTTTCGACTTTCCGAGCAACCGTGGGGAAATCATTGAACTCCTGATCCTCCATCATTCGATCCAATTTAGCCAACATGATTTCTCTCGGCCAGGTTGCGTGGAGGTTCTCGAATCTACGCTTATGTCTGCGGAACTCTGCCAATGTGTCAGGATTCTTCATGCGCTCGAATTGCGCAGCATATTCTTCGATCAACAATAACCAGGGAGCAAATGTGGCGTTCTCTCTATGCCATTCATCATTCCGATGAGCTTGGAAGGATTTCAGCTTCCGAGAAGCAGATAGCATTTGTTCGTACTGGGTCCACAAATGCTTGACAATATTGTCCCTATGCTGTTTGAAGCTCAGATTTTGCATGGACAAATCGGCGTTTCGTGCTTCGAACAACAACTCTTCCAGATCGTTATTGCTGTCTTTGTTGCGATGTGGGTTCGGTACTTCATACTTCGTGTATCTCTTGTAGCCGAGCTGGATGAGATCAATCGTATCCTCTGGATGCTCACGTTCTAAGCCCCACAATGTTAATGGAGCGCGGAAGTTCATGTCAAGCTGAAATGGAAGATATCTCTCGAAGCTTTGCGCAAGCTTGACAAGCTTAGATCGCATGTTGAATATTCTATTGATTTGGTTAGCCTATCGTTTTTGCATTAAAAGAAGTAAAGAATCTTACCTTTCCACAGGTCTGTCGCTTTGCGTCAAGTTCTGTAGCATCTGAGTCAATACCTTTCCAGGTGCATTTGACTTCCAAACCACAGTATCAGGGTAAAAGCCGTCGATTTCGTGAAGATAGGGTGGGTGTTCATTTCGGATGGTCAACTTGCCGACATTGCGCAGCATAGTGAGGGGAGCTAGTGTTTCCCATGGCTCGGATATGGTGGCGATTCCCAAAGGATCCGACTGGAATGGATCGGATGGACCGCTTCCTGTCTTCAACATGACAATCTCCATCTTCTTAGGACGAGCATCGCAGACTCCTCTACAGAATTCGTAGAACTGCTGGTGATGGTCAATGTCATCGGTAGATGGATCAACAAGGACCTTCCAGGAACGGGCCCGAGTCATAGCTCCAGGCTCAGCAGGAATCTCAAGTCTAGTCACTGGAGATGTCAAGTTGTATCTATATCGCAATAGAGGACAAGGACAGGACATGACAGGTTTTGAAATGTCGCCTCCTCCACGATGGAAGAAGTCGCACTTGATGATGAAGGTTTGGTCATATAAGACCCACGAAGCTTCTTCGTAAACGCTGCGGCATGTGCGTAATATAGCTGGCGAGAGTCCATAGATGGCTTCAACACCAAATTCAGTGTCTGCCTCAATGGCTTCGATGGATCCCAGCACTGGATTTACTAAGAGCTCTTTGTAAATCATCAGTCTGACTTCGACTGGGAGCTTGTCGAGTGCGGATTTCTTGGATTTAGTCATGGCGCCTGGGTATCTTCGACGATGCGCAGATCTCGAGTATGAGCCGTGTTGAGATTGGGTTTCATATTCTACAAAAGTTAGCATGTTGTAAGTTAAGGAGATATCAAGAAGGATTTGATAACTTACCATCAATGTCGATCATATCAATATCTGAATTGGTAGAAGAATTCATTTTTTCTGTTCAGAAGTGTCGAAATGGTTGGATTTGAAAGTTTGTTTGTCTGTGTATGAATGTGTTGAAGTTGCTATTGGATGTTTCCTGCGAAAGAGAATAGGAAGGATAGGTCAGTGGCAAGGAGAGGTTTATATACTAACTAAGTTGCATGCTATGACCGTAACTTTGCACCTAAACAGTAGCAAGTTGGAAATCATCATGAAAACCGTAGCGACTTCAGAAGTTCCCTAGACCGTACCAGCTTTTATGATTACAGGATAAAATCTTAGTACGACAGCAGCAGTGACAGTACCATGTTGGGAGGAGTATTAATTAAATTGACTAATCCGTCTGATCACTGCCGAAGCTGATGACATCATCGCTAATGACTTAGTTACCGTATACAATATTCTAGTAAAGTCTAGCGCAGGATTACGGTTGCGTAACAGATTCAAAGTAGGCCCGTACCCATCCGGCTAGCTTTAGACTGTGTCAAGCTCAATGAGCTAGGTGATTCTGACCGTAGCTCGCTGCTAAGAAACACTACATGGATGTAGGCGAAGACTCTACGAAGCTTGAGATCAAATCAAAGCTACTAGAAACGATTTGAGGGCCGTAGCGAAACATACATAGTCATTAATAAATCGTGATACATTGTGTCTAAATCGAAGCGTTCTCAGGGACCGTATAATCAGTTTGTACTGCTATTTGTTGTCCTTTAGAATATAAATGCTGTACTATCATCTGATACCTAGACGAACTAGATAAATTCGGGAGATCTTTGAAATCCATTATTATACGTACAATCAAATCTAGATAGCCAACCGTAAGCTTCCGATCCGACACCCAGATGACCAGACGCTGAAGTAATCAATGAATCATATTCATATAGAAACCAGTACTCGAATCAAGAGAATATACACAAGTATATATGCCAAAGTATAGGATGAGAACCTTGTTTCCATCTAATGGAAGTATTTATCGAACAACTTGTAAATTCTGGTCACTATCATCCAATATTACTTGAGGCATGATAGCCTGCATCACATACCAACTAGGAAGCAGTGATAATAGATGGCATTCCAGCTCATTTAAACTCGAATACCATCACCAAGCCGGCGCTTAGATACCATTAATGATCAAATTCCGAAAGGGCAGATTGCCTGAGCAGAGATACCTTGACTGCACACTCTAGTGAGATTTGAAGAACCATTTCTGCTGGTGAAGGTTGTAGAAATACTTCAATACATTAAGAAACACAGATGCTTATTAGGTAGTTGATTGAAAATGCGTGTTATGACCTCAGGCATTTTGAAATAATCACTTATTAGAGAAACAAATCGTGGTAGAGTAAGTTATAAGGCAAAATTTGATGTAAGATATCATGCTATTATCATTATATCTCGCACAGATAATGATAGCTCCAATTTCCAGGGATCAGCAATTGAAATATATTATTAACTCGTAATTTTCGCCAAATAACCTGATGACCAGATAATTAGACCGTTGACCCGGATTTAGCTGCAAAATTCATCACTCATTACATCTACTACTGGAGGTCAAGTCATCTTGTTTGGTGATGTTTGCAGTAGGCTTCATGACACCCTTCTTCCTACGAAGTTACAATTCCGTAGCATTTGCTTGGGTAAGTTCCACAAGACAACGTATAATTGTGTCGCACAATCACCAACGTGATAACCTCAGGACCTCCACGTGACTCTTTTGAGGAAACAGTTCTATTATCCAACTTTCACTCGGCTAACGACAGTGGATGACAGTAACTGAGAACAAGAAGATCAGAGAAGCATGTCATTCTCCTTTTAATAAATCGACGTTTTTGACATTCCGATAAATTGTCACAAACAACTCCAAAATTATCTTGTCATCTTGAGTCTCTAGCAGGAATTCCAACTACGAAATACACCTGAAACATCTAAACCTCGAACATCTACCAAAATGACTGGTAATTCTAGCACCACACCGACAATGCAGAAAATACTAAACACAACTTCTAAGAGTTGTATGGTCAAACTTGAGCAATAAAAATCCCACCAAAAGTATTCAAGAATGGCCGGATTACTTCCAGACTCAGTGGAAACAAAAGTTCCAACAATGATAGCATATTCACGTACTTTAAATGGTAGACATGAGGCCGCTTGGGGAATTACATGTGATCCCGAAGATGAATGTCACGAATTAATAAAAGTCCATGAGCATTTCAAGATCTGCTTAGATCAACATAGTTTGAATTTGGCTTGGAAGGGTGGTTTGAGAGATATTCCCGAATTGTTGACGATGCAAAATATCTTGTGACGGATTAGCTATGCCAGATTTATAAGCACGCCCAATTACGTACAGAAGCTAATACTGGCAGTTGGAAAGAGAAGACGATCAAATATGCTTTAGTGTTTGTACTACCTGGGATGCTTTGGACACAGTTAATAGATTCAACGATGCGAGCCATGCTGCTGGCTTCACATCTCAAAATCCAGATAAGCATTCGGCAAAAATCAGAATTGACCGAAGCTGAAGCTGCAGCTGTTTACTTTGCGACGAATTCTGAAATTAAGCTTGTTAAAAGAGATACTATTCTCATTTGTGATGCAGGTGGAGGAACGACGGAGTAAGTACAAGCTTGACAGGATCATAAAGAAGGTATATTGAATAGAATTCTCCGGGAACTTATTCCCAATGCTTACAATACCAAGGATGACACTATCGAGACAGATTTTGCTCGAGAAAAACTACTTCACGAGGAAAATTGTTCCAGAAGACGTTATTTGACACGGGATACAACAATGGTAATTTCGTACGAAGATCGCAACAATATACTTACTAGTTTTAGATACTGCAAGTACCAATCCCCCATGGTCAAATTCATAAAATTAACACACAGCAGCCAAAGTTTCAAAACTGTGCACAGTGCACTCGGGTTGAAGGAAGTCGATGAGGAAGAACTCGAGCTGAAGAATCAAAAGCTCTGGCAACGGAAGAAAGACTATCTTGCCACATTTATCGTGCGAGTAATAATTGCGCCAGCTGATTTGAGTGTTGAGCTATGGTTCAAGCGGATGAGATATAATAGAAGTCATGAACCGCTATCAAATAATTGGGATCCTGCTGGAGCTTCCTTGCGTCCACCGTCAATCGAAGAACCCATAGATGGGTGGGAAAGTAGTATGCAATTGTAGGGGGACTTGTTATTTAACAAATCTAGTCAATAATTCGAATATATATAGAACAACTTGATAAGTTAGTGGAGTGTTAGTATTTAAACGTTGCCACTTTGTATAAGGTCGGACAAGTGCTGCAAAAGGGTAGCCACAGCCAAGCACAATTGTGGCTGAAACTTTATTGATTTCACGCCGGCACATGGCCGAATATCAAACAACTACACGAGACTAAATAAAAATCGATATTATCATTGGAAAGTAGTCAATATCCGTAGCCTGGTTCTAGGGCCCAATTGGGACTAGTGTTGTTTCGTCTTGAATAGCCTCATATTCTACGAACGCGCACAACCTTATTCTAGATCTTTGGTCAAACTGCACCATAATGAATCATACCCAAAACCACCTAATTTCATCACTCACTGTGCGAGATTTCAACATTATCTATAACTATATGGGTTCGACAAAGCTTCAGTAAAATACACGCGGGTAGTTACTCCTATACATGTAACCAAAACCATACACGGATTAAATCGAAGCATCTCAATTATTCCCCATTTGCCAATTATTGCACCCTTAGCCCTCCAGTCTAAACATAGGTAATGGTAACCGAGTTATCAGTAATATTGGCCTTCGTCAGGGTAACACCCGAGCTAGTCTGAACATCCAAGATCTCCGCACCAGATAGCGTGACTGTGTTGGAAGAAGTAATAGCGACTGCGTCAGAGAAAACAACGCTTCCATAGTTTGCGAGACCAACATTGCTAGAAACGACGCTCAAATCCTCCATGATCCATTCAGCACTAATACCACACAAAGTGTCATTCGAGGAAACGGTCTTGGTGAAGGATTTGCCTGTGGATTTGTTTTCCATAATAACAGTTGCGGTGTTGAGACCACTAGTGGTGAGGTTTACAGAGATGACCTGAGGCAATTAGTTTGGTTCTTGTATTTCGGCAATGGGTATACATCTTCGGCTTTAAGAGTGCCCAAATCAAAGTATTGAGTTTCGGCAGGGTACCATTCATACCAAGCATCGTATGAGACTTCACCGGTAGATTTCTCAATTGTTGAATCAACACCTGCTTGCCAGAGGCTGTTACAATTGTATCCATCAATACCAATCCAGGTAGAGGCAATGAATTCAGATGCGGAAGTCTCTCCTGTAGTACCAACCGCTGGCCTAGGGATTAGAAAAGAAGCGGAAATACCAGTATAACCGACACCAGTAAGAACGGCACCAGCCCAGCTCTCAGTATATGACGCATCAGATCGAGCAGCGTTCTTGTTACCTTGAGCAAGCCTTTGCCTCGCGTTGAGCTTCCTTGCTGGTGCAGCAGCAGCAAAGCTTACAATGAGAGCCACGGCAGTGATTGAGTACTTCATGTTGATAGTTGGTAATGATTTCTTCAAGGACAAAAGCAGACGAGGCGTGTAGAGTTGTTTGAAGCAGCTTGCTTTAGGGAGAATGAAAATTTGATAAATGAATGTAGATTGCAAACCTGTGCAGATGAATGATGGACTTCAAAACATGTTGGCTACCCCTAACTTATATAAGACATGTACAAGACACCTTCCCAAATGAAATTATTCCAACATACTACCATGTAAATCCCCTATCTGTAATTTGAACCGTACCATACATACTCGTAAAGCATTGGGAAATATTGTATTCTCAATATTGCAATGGGAGTATGGAAGATTGCTAGAAATTTGATGTAGTTTCATATATATTATCTTCAAGGGGCTTCAACTGCCGACGATCATCTGGCCACGGCTTTCAGTGGAATTGAGTGGGCCCATCATGTTATGGTTGACAACCTCTCTCGGATCTTATAGACTTATAGTGTACCTAATGTGGAGATCAGATTTTGAAATTTGGAGAGCTGTTGTCCGTTTACTCCGTAAGCTGAACATATTTCGAGGAGTACTTAGTGCTGTCGACATGATTTGCGGGAGGTAATTATATGAATTTCAGGACATGTTGTGAAGCTTGTGATGATTTTATTTCGCAAGGAGATTTCTGTCAATGAGATTGTATACCGTGAATGCAAGGGGCTATATATAATATCAATTGGTCTAGAACGAATTAGAATTACTAGGTGAGAATTCTAGCCTTTACTCACCGCACCCCCATCATTTTCATAACAAAATCCCTGCAAAATTAAGGTTTTCCTCTAAACTAAAATATTTAATAACTTTATCAAAAAAAAAATTAATTTTTATAATTTTGGTTAATGATATTTAATACTATTCTCTAGATATATTCTAATTTGAATACCTCCAAAAAATTCTTTGAAAATGTTATATAAATTTAAAATTAAAATTTAATTTATAATACTTTTACTATATAATATAAAGAACTTTTTTTGAAAATTTAAAACTTTTATTTTCAACTCTATAGAATCCTATTAAATAAATTAATAAAAAGTATTTCATTTATTTTTATATGAAATTTAATTAATTAAAAAGCTTTTTCTAACAAGAAATTTAAATTCATTCGAATTAATCAGGATTAAACAGGAGTATAGAAAAATGAAAAATATAACAATCTAGTCTTAAGCCTTAAACTACTATCTGTTCTAGAGCTTCTCTTATTTCGTTTATATCTTTTGGTTCTATCGAATAGGAGCACAAAGAGACTTCTTTGATTTATATTTTGTATATTAGTTTGTTATTCTATTTAAGTAAAGATAATTGATTTAATTCATTACTATACTGTGAATCCCTTATTGTCACAAAAATACGTCACTTTTTGGTGTAAAAATACTAGGTGTACAGTGAGTAAAGTCCAGAACTCTTACGTAACAAATGAGCGAAATAGCACTTCAGCCTTGCGAAAATTCGTACATTTGAGGTTACAAGGCTGTAATACAATTTCGTCGACTTGCATGACAGTAATCATCAAAATATGTACACAACATATCCACCAACAAGATTCAACAACCTTCAACGATATGTATGGGAGCTTCTAACTGCATATTAAATGTGATACTGCATGGAGATTGCATGTTTTCCGATGACCACTACGAAGTCGCCATTGCGTGCCAAAATTCGGAATCCGACCAATTTCATCCTCGAATTGGATATTTACGGGCTCATAAATAAACCCACATGGTTCCATACCGGCAGTTGAACAAAACAACGACGAAGTTACTTCCAAATTTACAGGCCTCTAAATCTGCGACTATCCGGCTCGCAGAAGGACCTTCATTTCAACTCATAGAGCAAAATGACATCCTCATCGACGTCCACCTCATCTCCACAGCCTGATCCTGATGACTACCTATTTCAATCACACTATCAACCAAATCCCATGCACCCAAATCCCACTCAGCTCCTAACGCCTCGACCTCATTCCAGACCCAGCTCCTCTTCATCCTCCGAATCGCCCTCACCACCCCCTCTCCAACACAATTTCTTCGCACCCCCTTTCTACAACCGTCCTCCCACACCTCTTCCCCCCTCACCCTCACTGACCAGTCTTCTCCGACCCTCTCGCCCCACGACCCCCGACTCCTCCGCCGATGAACTCGAGCACCCTGTCCCGCGCGCCTCCCCCAAGGTTCCAACCTACGAATACTACGGTTTCGTCCTCTACCTTTTCTCCTCTTTAACCTTCCTCCTCTACCTCCTCTGGTCGTATCTTCCTTCTCCCTTCCTACATGCTCTGGGAATATACTATTACCCCAATCGCTGGTGGTCTCTCGCGTTACCGAGTTGGATCGTCATGCTCCTCGTATATATCTATGTTGCGCTCGCGAGTTATAATACCGGATATCTTACTCTAGGTATGAGTAATGTAGAGACGATCATAGATGGAGCTGCGAATGTGTGTTTAGTTGATGGGAGAGGTATGGCGGCAGCGAGTCATGCTACTCAGGAGGAGAATGCTAGGGAGAAAGATAAGAGGAGGGCAAAGGAGAGGGAAAAAGAAAGGGGTGCGGGCTATACCGAGGGAGGAAAAGAGGCGGATGTGAGAGCGTGGAAGAAAGTTTGGAGTCGAGGTACGGATGCTGTTATGGATGTACCATTGGGTGGTGTATGTGAAATTTTATATGGAGAGTGGAGGGAAGATCGTGAGATGGACGATAATGATTATTATTGAGCTGAATAGAAGGAGGCGACAGGAAAGCAATTTATACCCATGTTTGTTACATTTTGAATGCGCAAGTATAATGATATCTCATGAAAACAATTCTCTATCATTCCATGTCCAAGTTTAGAGATCTCATTATTGTCTCAGGCCAGCTGGCTTGTATCATTATCTCGAGTTTATCTTAAGGATTACCCATACATGAAACAATATAGATGATTGTATCATTCTCAAAAAAGTCGGTATCTTTATTCCATTGTTTGTACAAGATTGGCCTCTGCTTTATTCTCCCCATAACATAACCTGTATAACCCCTATGCCTCCACTTCCATGGCCATTCAGGTAAATCACCTGGCAAGCTCACACTCACCCACACACCTAACCATTCGCACCGCCGTCCGCCGTCCGCCATCCATCATTCCATTTCCTTCCCTCCATCATCAAATCATCTCCCATCAATAATGCTGAAAAGACCAATCAAAAAGCTATCAGCAGACTCAATTTCTGCCAAACCAAGAAGAAAAAAGTATCATCTAAAACTACAAGAACATAACCTTATCTTTCATCGTCATCTTAACACATGCCATTTTCCCTCTAGCATTGAAATCTTTCCACCATAATTATCCATTCCTAATTTCCACTCCCAGATCATGAAAGTCCAATTTGACTGAGGCATGCCCTTTCGGTACACAAGAAAAGCCCATGGGTATGTGACAAGGTATCTTGACTGGTAAAAAAATGCAAGAAGAATGCCAAACAAATTGGAAAGATTCCACACTTGAAATGTAATACATATTACATTCAACCTCATCACTCCTTCCATTCATCCGTTCATTCATTCCATATATCCATGCAAAAGACATATATGCGTTTCGTCTCAAATAGAGAAATCAGAGAAAAAACAATGAATATGGGTATTATCACAAATTAGCGCGCAAAAACTTTGACAACGCCATCACCTCCACCACTAACGATCCATCTTCCATCTTGACTCCATACGACTGAGCATACACCTTCCCCACGCATAAGTCTATGGCTTGTCATTTCTTGCGTACAGCTACGTGTCTCTAAAGACCAGAATCGTAGACTAGCATCGTGCCCTGCGGAGACGAGTTCACGTCCATCGGGGGATAGTGAGAGAGCAGATATAGCTGCTGGATGAGCAAGCATGTTGTACGTGCATTGACCTAAACAAATTAGTTATAAATTCTCAGTGAGGTTGGGTAGTAACTCACCACTATTGGCATCATAAAATCTAATGAAACGATCCTCATGTCCACTGATGATAATGCCTTCAACACCACCACTTCTACCCGTTGCTCCACTAACAACATTCTCATCTTCGGACATTCCTCGATTGGAATCAGAACTCAACGAGCTATCGAGGCCAGTAGTAGTTGCAACAATTGCATTGACTCCTGTTGATTGAGTACCATTAGATGTCTCCAGACTTGCCATAGATGCAACTTCTTCACCGGTTCGTGTATCATATACCAGAACAGCTGCATCAGAATAAGACACGGCAAATGACTCGCCCGAAGTGGCTAAAGGTGTTATGCAAGTAGGGGATGCGGTGCTATCAGGTCTGGTTATCGAATGTATTAACGTGTACTCGAAAGGCGATGTTGAGGCAACGCTTGGTTGGGGAGATGATGGGAATGCTGAACCAGATGACATTGAGTTACCTCGAACTCTGCCGCCTCTTCGGTTACCTCCACCTGAAGGCGAGACAAGTTGCGGAGGTGCGCTTACAGACCACACTTTGACAATGCCATCTGCAGCACCACTCGCTAAAATAATACGATCTGCTCCACCAAAAGCAGTATTTTGACCAAAGATCGATCCAGTTGTACCAGGAAGTACACATACTGCCCATACTGCATCCGTATGACCACTGAGAGTCGCCTTAGGATCAACTCGCCCTCGCTCCCATACTCTTACAGTAGCGTCCTGGCCACCAGAGAAAATCCATCCGTCACCTTGTGCACGTCCACCACTAGCAAAGTTCTGTGATGGAGACCAAGCAGTTAAGGACATGACAGCTCCAGCATGGCCACGATGAGTAAAATAACTTTGAATATCCAAATCATTGGCACTGACATGGAATGAACCTTGATCTTCATAACGGGCGGGAATTATCCATCTTTTAATCGTACCATCATCGCCTGCTGTGCATAATTCTGGCTCTCCAGGACTTCCACCTCCAGTAAATATTACCGAACGGACTGCGTCTAGGTGACCTCTAAGACCGAATCGAACTTTGAAGCTACCACTATCCGGCCTTTGTGTTGGGTTCAATGAAAGCTCATGTTCGCCGCTTTTCCTTCTTGACATGGATGTCTTCCTTCTGTGTGAACCTGGACCACGAATAGGCGATTTTGGTATGTCTTGAGCTGATGGAAATACATCGGTATCAGGTCTCTGAGTCGCAATCTTATTTTCTTGTTCTGTAAATTGAGTCGGTTCATTGAAGTCCCATCCATCGGTATCAGAAGGAACTGACTTCTCTATTGCTTCTTCCCCTTCAATAGGTCGCCCATAAGAGTCGTAAGAATGATTAACTTCCGTTATGGGCTCTTCCGCAGGCTGAACTTTCTCGGGAGATCTAAATGTCGAAGACCATTCTTGCTGAGAAGGTTGTGGTAAAGGTAGCTGGTCTGCTAAAAACCTTGGCGCTGGATTCTCGGGATTTTGTACAGAATGTTTATTGGGAGTTGGAACTGGTGGTGGATTATGATTAGGTGTCGGAGAAGGCGCAGGGGGAGCTCGGGATAATTCTGGTACTCTCATGACTTTTGACCCAGCGTATCGCTGTTGCATTTCGTCGATATTTTGCTGTTGAGTTTGACTAACTCCGAAAGGTAGAATTTCCTCCGGTGGTGGTGGAGCTTCTCGAGGTGGCATAGGATTTGGCGGTGCGATCAGAAGATAGGTGAGCTCTCCTTGAGATTTATCCATAAAGTCTTTCATGTTACCTTTCTCTGGTTGAACTGCCTTTTTCGCATCGGGTGCCCCGTCAACCACGAGAAATGAGTTGCGTGCCGCTCTTTTAGCTGCTACACTAATTAGTTTCAATAATCATAAGATTTTCAATTTACTTACGACGCGATACATTATCCTTAGTCTCTTTATTTGCTGGCGCCGGTGCCGCACCTCCAGATTTGATCGCTTTCAATTGCGCCTCTCGATCTTTAGCCACTCTCTCCAACATTGTAAGGAATTTCTTTAAACTCTCATTTGACCCTTCAAGTTTTCTAGTATTGCCCTCTAATTTGGCTATCCTACTTTTCATTTCCTGTCTTTCGATCTCCCAAGCATTTCGTTCCCTCTCATGTCGATGCCACTCAGTTTGTAAGAATCGCATAACACCTAGATGCGAATTAGTTTAACCAAGAGAACGGAACGACTAAGCGCATACCTTGCAATGTATATTCTGTTCCTTGGGGTTGATTTGCTGTATTTCCTCCATCGCCTACATTACCACCTCCATTACTCTGACCTCCACCACCCCGCATACCAGATAGAGACTGCCAGGCCATCTCTTTCCCCTGGCCCAGGCCAGTCCCTCTTTTATAACTTAAAATCCGCCTTGTGCGCTATTTCGCATCCAAACTCGAGGGCCGATGAGCATTTGTTGATCTTGGTAGGCGCAAGATATGTTGAGTGGTCGCCAAAGACAACGAGGCCTTACTTTTCTCTAGTAAACGTAAACTATCAATGCTCAATTGAACATATTTGCGCACAGGACTGGTGAAGATAATCAAAGTACAATAGAGATCAGTAATATGAGTTTTTAAATCTGTAAAACTTTTATGATGCTTCTGTACAAGTTTGTCGCGTAAGTGAAACGTATGACATTGAATATCACAAGAGGGAACTTTGAAAGGAGGGCGTTTCTCTCCAAATAGAGATCGTGAGGTACCAACCAAGCCAACTATCCAAATTCTAAACAGAAATCCATGTGTCAGGCCGCTTTTAAGGCCATTATAAATGCTTTGCCTGGGGTATTGTTGTCTTTAAAGGTGTGTGTGTGGGTGATGCCGCCTTTATCTTAAAATGGTCATAGCTCCCATGGGGTTTTTGAGTTCTATGGACGACGTGGATGGATGCAATCTAAAAGAGACCCTCGAACCTTACGATAAGGACGCATCCTACTTTCCCTTCCTGTTGATGAATGTCTATGGAAGACTCTCAGATAGGTAACATTGTACCTTATTGCTCATCCTTATATATCTCTTCTTCATTCATTCTATAAAGATGCCGCACAAGCTTGTACTCAGTTTGTCGAAACATTACGAACATTTTGATACTAGCTAATTTAATGGTGTTGTGTGACGCCTAATGATCATATTGATATCAAACAATGTACGACTGCTCATCAAACACGTACCAGGAAGAGGACTTTGATATTGGTCTACTAACACGAGTGCGGCGAGCTGGGGGGGCAGAGGTTTTCACCCCATGAAAGAAGCATAAGGGGGGGGAAAGGGAAATGCATATGAATCCCTGTCGTGCAAAAGCAAGTGTTGAAGTATGATTATTGCTGATGGGTTTGTATATATCCTTTATGTATTATATATCATGTATGTGTGCCTCAGAATAATGTCAAAGTCCAGCCTTGATCATGATGATCATAGATATGACTTGCAAACTCCAAACCCCTTCCATATAGCTCTCAAGAGTAATGAAGATGCAATCCAACATATCCATACTCATACGCATGCCGATCTCAATTTCTTCCCTAAAATTCTAATTCCTCAACCTCCATCCCGCATTCTACACAACTTTTCACACTCATCCCATCTTCATTTTCTACCGTTTGTCCCCATTCATGCTCATGTTTCCCATTAGTAATCGCATCTCCAAACTTTCCCTCTTTCCCATCACCCGCTAAACCCCTCCTATACGCCTCGGTTCTCGTCTTCTTCTTTAATTCTTTCAATTTGCTCTTGAACTTTTCTTCTTTCCTCTTCTTCTTTTCTGTCTCTCTCTTCTCGAATTCCGCATCTAATGCTTCTGCACTTCCCCACTTCGTCTTAAATGCATATTCCTCCACTTGGTACCGTAAGAACAACATCATATCATGCCAATGTGATTTATGCGGGTTAGGCTTATTGAGGTGTGGTAATAGCTCTCCATCCTTTAATTCGGCTGCATAGAAAATCAGTCAGGTCCATTATCATGTAAATGCTGTCAGAACTCACGATCTGTAATAAGATAATCCTCCTTCGCCTCAGTTTTAGTTAACAAACTGTATTTCTCCGGAAACTTCTCCTTGCACCCATTACAAACCCTACATTTAAAAACCTCATCCCACACAAAATCGATCTCTAAGCTTTTACACTCTCGGCACTTCTTATTGTCCCCTCCAAGTACGCTCAAGCCGGGTTCAAAAGGTCCTTCTTTCCTATTCCTCAATCCTTTCAATAGCTGATGTCTTTCCCATTCTTTTAATGTCATATGTGCAGGTTTTTCCCCTTCTTTCGATGCATGTAATGCCTTGTTCCACGGGTCATCCTCTGCAGCTAAGAATCCACCTTTCGTATCCGTCATCTTACTGAAATCATGATCAACATATTTCCGAAACTTCCGCGCAGCCTGTAGTGAGTTATCATCGGCTTGCGCATCCTTTGTGGTTTGTCGCGCATCGCGAGAAGTGGCGGGAATAGAAGGAGTTGAGATAGAGGAGTGGGTACGTTTTTGGCCCGCGAGAGTTATATCGGGAGTGACGATGAAACCTGAGGGAGTACGATTGGTATTACCTAAAGAGGATGCATTTTCGCGAGCTATAGATTGTTCGCGGAGCGCTTTAGCTTTGAGTCTATTTTCTTCCTAACAAGATAGCTTAGTAAATGAGGGGTCAGATTGTCTGAATGGTTGCCTTGCACTGACTATTCTTCTTTTAACATCGGGTGTTGGTGGTGATGTAATTTGAGATCTAGTTCTTGTCGCAGGCGGGGGAGTATTTGATCTTTCCATGATGTCAAATTGTGTAAAATATGGAAATGTTGAGAGATAGTTGAGGTTCTGTGTAATTTATAGAGTAAATTTGTAGCAAGGCTGAACGCGGAAAGTGGCGATAAACTAGTTTAAAGTGTTCAGCCTCGGTGTTTTTAAGTGCGCTAAAGCTGGATTCGTCATTGATATCTTCAGACCACAAGGTGAACGTATTGACACCAAGACTTGGTTGTAGTAACTTAATTGGTAGTAGTGAACAACATAATAATAGGTATAACGTAGTATAACATAGAAAGTAATGATGGCATTGAAGGGTAGTATCCATCTACTCGTCTCTATGATACAAGCGAGATAAAAAATCTCTTGCCGGTCCATCCCCCAGTTTTACCACCCCATGCCCCTGGACTTAAGATCCAATCCCCAGTTCCCCGATCCCCCAGTCTTTGAAAACATTACATCGTGTATGTCTGGCGCTCGAGCATCTATTCGTCCTTAACACCTCCACGACCTGCCTTCTCAGCAGCCTCAATAGACTTCTTATCTTGTGTTGGGGCAGCTCCTCCTTGAAGACTGCTCATCAAACCAGCTGGTGCTTTGAATGGTCTCTTCAAGTCTCCAGTGGCCGGTTGTCCGAAGAGATGAATCTTAACCATGTTACCCTCGAATGCGCCCTTGAGTGGGATAATAGATTGGATCATGAGAGGGTTGGTATATTTGAAATACAAGTGCATAACAGCCATCATTCCAACACCCATCAATTGTGCCTTGTAGAGAGCCTTCATTTGATCGCTATCGTATTTGTGTACGGTGGTAGTGACGAGCTTGGGCTCTTCGGCGGAACCCATTTGAGGCTGTTCAACGTACTTAAGAGTAGTCATATCTATGTCGATACTTATCAGTATGTATAATAGCCATGCGTAATGAGTTCGGTTACATACCCTTCTTCTTGTTAATCAAATATTGGGTATAAGCGTAAACGCCCGCAATGATAACGTTCGATAGAATGTAAATACCGCGGACAAGATTCAAAACGTTGGGGTCCTCGAGAGGGACACGTTTAGAGACTTGCATCATCCCAAGGATGATAATCAAGTTGGTTCTATTCAAAGCATCAGTAGCAATCTCCATAGAAAAATGAGAGGTGGGTTCGGTAATAGTATTCATACACTTGAGGACTAAGAGCCATTTTGTCTGTTTGGGAATGGAAACCGGTATGAGATGATGAAGCTTGATTAGGAGATCGTAATTGAATACGACCAAATGATGCTTTGGAGAGATATTAATAAGTAGACAAGAGTTGTTTGTCTCTTTCTAGACTTTATGTTGCACTCTTTGAAGAAATTGACAGATCCCAAGAAACAATTTTGAAAGAGTGGAAAGAAGACAATCGTCGCGATTAGAAGCGGCGGGCCTAAGCTGTGCTGTGCCCCAAGCGTGCCTAACAAAGTTTAGACCCTTGTAAAAGTGGCTGAGGACAGATTTGATTTTATGTTTCACTCGCCATCAAATATATTCTCCGAGGATTCCCTAAGGTTACATATACATACAATCTTCCTAATTCCTGAATATCACGAACTAGATTGCATGCATACTATCTAGCTATTCAATGCAACATTTTTGGCGACGACTTTGTTATGATGCTGGCTTTCATTGCACTTAATCACGAGACTGGGAGCATATGCAAGAAATCGAATATAATGAAGGGACAATTTCATATTATCAGTGCAGAGAGGATGAAGTTTTGAGGTAATTCTCATGTATTCCAAAAATTCAAAATACAAACTCGTTTACTTCTGCGATATCAAATGATTCAAGTGAGTCTCAATTCCAAAGGGAGTGCATCAAGAGCTTCTATCGCAAGAAAACTCTTCCTCGTTTCCTCAATATTCCAAACTTGTCCACATCGTCTAGAATCCCTTGGTGTCTTAGGCTGTCGTGAATGTTCATTGTGATGATTTGCCTTTTCCACTTCCTTCTTCTCCTGCTTCTTTGGAGAAGCTTCTACTTCTAATAGTTGAGTTAGGTTCTTTTTCGAAGCTGAATGTAGTAGAGGATGATTGTCAAGTCCATCTACCGGAGCTTTCTGGGCAACGGACCTCCTTTTTGGGCGAGAATATGGCGGCACCAACGTAGATATGTCTACAAGTTCGGTCAAATTTGAACTCTCCGATTTGACTCCCCTTGTGCCCTTGCCACTCTGCAGAATCACCGAAGAAGGCGTACTGTTGGGTTTGACCCTGCCACGTTTTCTTCTATCACTTTTTTCTTGGACTTCGTCATCTCGAATATCTTGCTGGGACCTCGAATAGTTGAAAAAAAAAATTGACGTGGTTAAAGCCATACCGATTTCTTGATTTGGGTTTGATGGCGTACATGGTTGATGTGGTATGTAGTTTGCATTATAAACCGAGGACAAGGCTCTTTCGGTGGCAGGCTCATTTACTACCGCTTCATGGTTTGAAGTCTCGGCGCGGACTTGTGATGAGGATAAGTCAAGAGTCTTAGCAGTGAGTTGTATATGTAAGACTGGGCTCGATGCGAGGAATTGGCCTTCAGCGCCTGATGCCTGCGCGACCATAATGGATGCAGAAGGCTCTTGAGAACTCTTCCTGATGTCACTAATGGGAAAGGTCAGTTTGCTGCCTGTCCTAAAAATCAATATCCTATCGCAATGGACTCGAGAACGTGCGTGGCTTGATCTTCTCATACCTAGATGACGATGCATGTTTACTACAAAGACTAGCAGGATTACGAGACCACAACTTTCGTAGAAACGGTGGCATTTGACGTATTTTGTCACGAAACGGATTCAAACCTTTCAAATCCTTGACACGGGGACGATATTGTAGACACCTTCGCAGAATTGAGCGCGAGTCTACTCTTTCATAATAAATCTGGCGCGAACCTCTGTCAGGGTTGATGATATTGAACGTTTGTGGATTCTTCATATTTTGTGGTAGATAAAGTCACAGTACTTTTCTGTTGTAGATAAGGAGAGATGGAAAGTCATTCTCTCAAATGCATTGTCAAGTTATGATTCAATCATTTCTCAAATTTATATACTTCAATTAGCTAGTCATGACTCGGCAATATGGAAAATGACATTCTGTCACTGTAAAGTTACAGTCACATCCAACGATACTATGTGGAAAGGGCAGCATTTTTTCTGTTTGAAATGCTAGAGCTAAGACCAATGCTTGACAGCATGATTTCGCAACTCGAAGGTCTCATGGAACAATTCTGCCTTTTCCCCTACCTCCTCATCATCTATCCATCAGACTACAATTACTGCATAATACACCACGCTCCCCTTAACCATAGATGTTCACTAATAATTATGTCTTTTGGTTTTACTGCTCATGTTTTTGTATTTTTAATTATTGAGGAAGCAGGAGCAGCTGGGAAAAGACCACAACTCAAGTAACACACTTTTAGCCACAATGATTTGTTTCCTACAGCACATTCATACAAACGTTCACAAATTTACACACTTGCATGATTAACTGTCAAGAATCTTCGCATTTTACTGTCTAGTTATTATGTATTCTAGAGCGATGACAGATATATTCTAGGAACAATCCGTCATTGCTGTACACAGAAGTTTGACTTCAATGAACGAAAAGAAATGACTCATTTCATTCCTGCTTTCTCAACTCCAAAAAACCAGGCTTAATTTCAGTCCAGCTGAAATGTTGTTAAGTCAACCACCCTATTTTCGGGCCACCCCTCTTTTGGGCCACCCTTTACCAC
>JBBMOJ010000369.1:0-41622 GCA_038090695.1 Sclerotinia spermophila | reverse complement strand
AAAAGTTTTAATTAATTGAATCAATGGTTATTGAATAATATGGATTTGAATATATAAATTGAGATAAAAGTGGCCCACATAATGATATGGCCCATATACATATGAACCACGTTATATATATTTATATTCATCGTTTACTTTATTAGTATATAGAGTACTTATTTATATCATATCGTAATAATATATCCACGAAAAACACGAGCGCTTCCCAAGGAATCAGAGGTCTGTTGGTTAGAGCGTGGTGCTAATATTCTGGCTGATGTATAAGTACGTATTGAATTCGAAGTGGGTGTGGCACGCCAAGGTCGGCGGTTCGAAATCGCCAGGGATCATTTTTGGGGGGTTTGGGGGGGTTTGTGCTTTTTGGGGGGGATGGGGATAGGAGAGGGGTAGGAGGATTAGATGGGTGGAAATCCTAGGGGAGTTGTATTTATGTTTATATTGGTGTTTGCGAGGGAGGGAGGGAGATGCTTAGGTCTTATCTACGAGAAACTTGTTATTGGATTGTAATCTTTCTCGGTCATGTGGTATAACTCTGTATGAATTCTCTATTTTTTAAAGATTTACCTCTTTAAATCTATTGAAAACCCTAACCTTTTTTTCTCATTTTGACATTTTGCGTTATTACACTTTTGTAATTTTTTTGGTTTTATAGTGATATTTCTATTATCACAGTTCCATGAATATAAGATTACAGAGAAATAAAAAGTCTGTTATAGGATAGTAATGTTCATAAACGAACTAATTATAGGACCGTATGTAAGAAACACTATTTAAACCCAAAGGGCGGGTATATCCACTTCTATATCTCCGGCGTATATATACCCACTCACATGATGGGTTTGGGTTGAGAATTCAGAGTTGGGAGATGGTGAATAACAGATAGGATAATAATGTTTTTATGTATGTATATACGTATATACTGAATGAATCTTCATGCGGTGAGTTAAACAGAGTCGGTGGTAGTTTTTGATAAATAGATAGCCAGCCAGGTACGATACTTATTCAATTTAAGTGAATCTCCATTTTACTCGTTTATCTAATCCCAGGAGTTCGCTAACAATCCTCATTGTGTATGTAACCTTAACGCTAATTTCACTCCTTCGCTTAAACATCAATCACCACGCAGAGTGTCAAAATTAGAATATATTTTCAAATAAACCACACGCTGTTACATACGACCATAGACTGAAGAGAATTGGGCATCCCGTCCGCTCTGCCATACACAAGCTTCAGATCGGTGGATTAGTAGTTGGGTGGGTGACCACCAGCGAATCCCCACTGTTGTATGTTTTTGTAGGTTTTTGTTTTTTTAATTATGTTGTTGTGGTGGTGGTTGTATGCATCTATTTTTTGGGTTTGGAGTGTTGGGTTTTGTGAGAGGTTTAAAGGAAGGCCGAACGGGCGAAGATGGAGAAGTGTGATTGTCCTTTTTTTGCGCGAATGGTTAATATCAAGAGTCTCATTTTTGCAGAGTCTGTTGGCTGCCACCTATGACCTCTCTTAGTTTGATCATTATTTCCTAGTATCTAAACGTATATTACCGGAGTCAGTCCAAGATATAATTCGGGATACACAAATTGGAAAGTTCCCTGTGTCCGGTCTTATACGAACTAGAACCTTTATTGTTCAAAAGTCATCAGACTATTTAGTCTCTTGAGAACGAAGCTGTGTTGGAGGTTCGTTGCCGCTTATCATGCATGACGAGCGCATATCAAGGGTCACTTTCGCAGCTCAGATTTCCTAGCTATTCTGAATTTTGGGTTTGGGGGAGTAAATTCATCGTCTATGGGATCGATGCTGTACAGGTTCGCGTTCTTGATTCCAAGGGGCTCTTGCTAAAATTCGCTTGGAGCTAGAACGGGGATGATTGATAGCTGGATGACTTGATGGCTTTTCTGCTTGACTTGATTTACGATCGGATATTAGAATTAATTCAAATTTAAAGATGAAAAGGCATGGTATACAATGTATTCTTTAGTCGTCTCCAAGTCATCGACAGTCCTGCTGTTAACATTATTTAACCACTAGAACCTTGATCGAAGGACATGTACTCTTCAATCATGATCCAACACCGTCAGAATATTCCTCTCAAGAACGGCAAATAAGATATCTCCATTGAGATTGTAAGGGTAGGGAAATTTCAGAGCTCTGTATTGGCAATTTAACATGCACTTCTCTTTTAATCTTTTTAGGAGCCTATTTTTGAGAATTTCTTTTATATATTATAAACAGCTCTAATATAAATACTCTTACCTATTCACAGCTAAAGAATTCAGCATTATCTATCCAAATATCAGTCCCCTGCTAGAATACTATAACTAGTTAAACTACCCATCATCAAGTAAAAGAGGTTATATATCAATCAGTCACAAAGGCAAATGATTCGTTTCGACTCTTGTTTAGGAAAGATCAATGAGAATCAGCTTTCGGAGATGTATTCCTGTCACTTACGGAGTCCTCGTGCTAAATCTCTGATAGTATGTCACTAATCCAATACGACTCGGTTATGTATTCTTCTATTTTCTTTGAAAGTATTTTGATGCCGAATACGCTCCCCTTCCAATTCCAATTAGGCTGCGCAAAAATTATCTGTATCCAAAGGTAATCTGCGGATTATCCATTCCATAGATATTCGTTAGATCAATAATCTACTATATACAGTGGTTGGAGGCGTAAGTATTGTAAAACACACCAAAATACGACCGTTTTCCCCCCTACATGCAGAGGCTTTAGCCAATCAAAACATTATACTGGTTCAACATTTATATGGTGAAATTGATTAGACCGAAGTATTGTAAATGTATATCTTAGTATACAAATTTACAAAAATCTACAAAAATCATTAAAATTATAGTTTTTATTATTAAGGAAAGTCCTATTCTAAGTTAATTGAGGCCTATTGAAAGCTTCAAAAGCTTCAATTGCTATAAATTTATTAAAGTTGAATATAGTTAATAAAAAGTTATAAAATCGATTGAATTCAAAGATTTGAAGAGGAATAGTTTAGTATATACCAGAATCTCTTAAAGCGGCAATGAAATTTAGTAAAAACAGTAAGTTTTTACTAAAAGTGGGTTTTACAATACTTACCCTTCTAACCTCTGTAAGTATCTGTGGATTATCTGTTAGAATAATTATCCATCCCGTGAATAATCTATAACTTATATATAAATTCGTATAAATCTAAGCTTGGATCACTTTTAAACTTGAAAATGATATAAGAATAGTTTCAAATTTAAACGAAAATGGAGATATATATTATATATACAAATTGTCTACAGATTTATAGATAAATAGGTAATCTATAGATATCTACAAATAATCCGTGGTTTATCCATTCAGATTTTTGGATTATCTATCAAGGCCATTATCCGCTCCGCAGGTACCCTTTGCGCAGCCTAATTCAAATCGACCCAAAACTCCACAGGAACCTCAACCCACTTATCCCTCCAATAATCGGCAAACCCCTTTTTTCAAACAATCAAACCGACCACCACTACTGATACTCCTCATCGAAACCCTATATATCACAATGCACCGCCATTATTACTGGAAACTCACTTCTTTCAATTACAGATCTTTTTCTTTACTCTTCGCCTAATATCTCTTTCTTTGTCGCACTTCTGAAATAGTTTGAAGCCTGGTGTATAGTTCAAAATTAAAGGATGATGGGATAAAGATTCCGCAGTTGCGATTTGTTGCGCATTTGTCACCGGAGTGAGTCAGCGCAATGTCTCCTAGTCGGATACATTTTGTAGGTCCAAATGGAAAGGGGTTGAGGAAAAACAGTATCGTATGTAGTACGTCTGATGAACGGTTGATATTAGGGTGTGTGTTCACATTTGAATGTCTGCACTTTATTGTCGGAACCGATGATATGCATTTGTTCATCGAGTTCATCTTGAGGAAATAGCGCTGGATCGTATACCAAAACGGGCTTTGAACCCACACTACGCATATCAGGGAGGCATGGAAACCGAAGAAATGTTGAAGAGATATTTCGAAAAGAGCTCTCACTAGGCCTTGGAGGGTTGTGGCCTCGATCGCTTCGGTGAACACACGACAATAGGTTGTGCTCCTGAGTTGTGTGGAAGATTCGGTTCAGGCACACCAATACTATAACATTTAGTAAATTGTCAATCGGAGGCTCTGTAGGTATAAGCGAATCTTACGTTTGGCACTCCAAGAATTCAAAACATTTATCGATTGCAGCAACTTGTAATTTCCTTCTCATCTGCCTCTTAAATAATGTGCCCACTACTCTTTGGTGCCATAACCTATTGCATAGAAGTTGGCATTGATACCCAGCGTGATGGGATATTGCTGCTTTGATTGTTGGAAGCGGTGAAAGACCAGTAGTATCGGGTATTTTGACACTGTTATCATTGCATTAGTACCACATCTCTATATGAAGGCAAATTTGTGGACCCACCGGTTCTCTGATAAGTGAGAGACAAATAACATCGAGGACTGCAGCCACATCACTGTTCAAGTAATGAATACCTTCCATCCCAGAAAAAAACTTGGCCACAAAAGTATCAGAAGTAACGACGCCACCGACAGCTTCAGTTTTAGTGATTGTGCAAGAAGCACCTGCTTCGATTTCCGCAATGGGGAAACCAGGATCAATGAAAATGTCCTAATCGTATTTAGTAGAGCCAGAAAAGCTGGCTCCAATAACATAAGCCGAGTATCCTATTAGATGGCCAGCGATCAAAGAACCAGCAATAGAGTCATGATCAGTTGCTGATCACGAGTGCCAATAATAAACATCTGGCAATCGGTGATTACCTATTATCAAAATATCAAAATCTTCAAAGGACAAAACGAAATTTGTTCCCATAGGAATTCGAGGAAAGAGAAATAATGATGAAAGCGGGAGTGCTATCAAACTCACCAATACAGCGATGATCACAGGAGATGTATCGGAAACTTGACCACAATTGTGATATCGGCACTTCCAGGTAAATCCTTAACGATGGTATTGGCTTCAAGACAAGCGGTACTTAAAACAATCGGAGTTGATCTATTCTCCAAAAATGAGAAAGGATTGGTTAGTAATTGTAGGTCCTGGATTCATGAATCAAAATATTTCGGTAAATATCATCGCAATGAAGGCCCCCGATCCAATATGGGACATCAGGTCATCTCCAGAGACCCAGCCAACCTCGAGAGAATTCCAGGCTGTTTGTCGATTATGTCCACTTTTCTTGCTAAGCCTTCGGGATTCAAAGCGTCACCGTTTATAAATCTTGGTTGTTTCTCGGCTAGCAATTCAAGAGATCGAGACGATCCGTCTAAAGCAGTTAAGATATATCCTGGGTGTTTACTAGCCCTATATGCCTCTGCATTCTTGGCCATATTCATATCTTCTAGGGATTCATTAGCTTCACTAATTTTCCTCACATATCCATGACATGCCTGCAAGGGCGTCACCTGCAGCGAAATCAACATCTCCTAATGAAATATGTTCATATATCCTACGAGTATAGGCGGGATCATATCAGGGGAGAATTAGTGTCTTCCAGAAATCCATATCAAAAATACGAATATAAGTAGCTCGAGCAATTGGCAACTCTCATCGGTCTTCCGGACCAAGAAGTCCGATGTTCGGCGTTTCTCTTGTGGTCGCCATAGCATCTAACTTTGATGGCGATTTGCAAGAAATTGATATCTGAAAGTAATGACAAGGAAGAGAGTTAAAGCAAAGGCAAACCCGGAAGAAGAGATTGCACATAAAAAACATTATATGAGAATTGATACACAGTTTTTTCATCTACCTCGGTAGCTTGTGGCTAACCTCGGGATTTGAAACTAGAGGTGGTGCTAGATTGGGGGATTTTATATGAGCGGATGAATGAGATCTGCTGTTGAGATTTGCAGCAATGATAATTCCCTCCGGTAATGGCGGAAATACTTCCAATGTGGTCGATACCGCTATTGTGGGGTATTAGCATAATAGCTTACGGTATATCTGCGGCTCAAACGTAGAGTCTGTTCCATACCATTTCCCAAATAGGAAATTTCTCGTGAAGTAATCATCAAAGCAAAAGATTCAGACAGAGACAGGACAACCCGGTGGCCCTTTTATGTCTATTAAATCACTGTCCAAATCTTTTTATAGTAAAAGTTATGGATAATGAATGTCACTTATGCGGAGGCCTGATGATGGGTTCCCGGGCTAGAGTTGGCATCTGTCAGGCCTGGAATGATGGCTGCCATTCTATCAGTATGGGTATTGCTATAAAAGGGTTCTGTTGGAAGGTACCTTTTCAAGTATCATTCGTTAACCAATCAATACAACAAGATGATCATGTACTCAGTACCAGAAGAGAGCAAAAAGGTCTTCCAGCAAGGAATATTGGAAAACCCTACCATCATTCCCAACCTTCCAAATGACTTTCAAGATCATGCCAAGAAGATCATATTCGAGGGAGAGGATGCTCCAAGTATGCCCATCAATTGGCGATTTGCTGAGAGTATATCTTCAATCAAAGCCTTGGAAGCAACAGTACTTTTGTCGCTGTTGAAAAAGAAATATGGGGTTGAGCCGAAAGAAGTCATTATCAACACGTGAGTAATCAATCATACTATAGCGACGCCGCTTCGTCTCTTAGGTTCACACCCTGAAGGTTACCCCTTCATCTTAGATCAAAGCCACCTTCACATCAGCAACTAACAAATTACAAAAATGCAGCGATCATGCACAACTTTTTATCATGTCCACTTTACTCTGGGAAATTGACCATGAAGGAGCCAAGGTGACACCATTTGATGGCGGTAACCCGCTTTCTGAAAAGGGAAAACTTCTTGAAGAATGGTTTCCTTCGACCGATATTCACAGACTACAAGGAACGCATCATCGTGCCTCCTGTACAAATATTTACAAGACAAAAGATGGCAGGTATTTTCATCTACATGGTTAGAGTGCTCATTTACAATATCCGACATGGTCTATTTGCTCACTTCTTTCAGGAAGCATGAATCCAGATCCGAGCTTGGATAGTATTGGACTCCCTCATGAAATGGACCACCCAAACATTGAAGCATCTTGGAATCCATTCATGGAAAAAGTTGGACAAATAGAATCGGAAGATATGCAAAGAATAGCATCAGATGAGTACAAACAAGCAGGGACGATTTGTTGGACAAAAGAAGAATACAGGAATAGCGAGCATGGCAAAGCCAATGCTAACGCTGGACTGTTTGAAATCAAACATCATCCAAATCCCGCTCAACTTGCAAGTTGGTGGCCAGAAACGGAGCAAACAAGCCCAAAGCGACCTCTGGCTGGCTTGAAGATCGTTGATATCACCCGAGTTATCGCAGCTCCAGTAATCGCCAGAGGCTTAGCCGAATTGGGTGCCAGTGTCATGAGAATCACTGCTCCACATCTTCAAGACTTCTCTTCACTACATTGTGATCTGAATTGGGGAAAATGGAACACCCATCTGGATGTCCGAAACAGTGTTGATCTCGAGAAAGCCAGGGAACTTATTCGAGATGCAGATATTGTTGTTACTGGTTACAGACCTGGAGTCCTTGATAAGTACGGGCTTGGAAATGACGATATTCGCAAGTTAGTCAAAAGCAGAAGCCGAGGTATTATTATAGCAAGAGAGAACTGTTATGGATGGCATGGTCCTTGGTCATATCGAAGTGGATGGCAACAAATTAGCGACGCAAACTGTGGTGTCTCTATGGAATTTGGTCGAGCCATGGGTAACGATGAGCCTGTTACACCTATCTTACCAAACTCGGACTACTGCACTGGAGTATCAGGCATAGTTGGAATCCTTCAAGCACTGATACAGCGCTCAGAAACTGGCGGCTCCTACGATGTAGACGTTGCTCTGAATTACTACTCCCAGTGGCTTGTCAACTCTTGTGGCATGTATCCCCAGGACGTATGGGAGGATCTCTGGTCAAGGAACTGCAAACTTGTCTTCAGGCACTACCACAACATGAAGTATATGCTACCTAGATTCTTCCAAGCCATGATGAAATCAGGCACTGGCAAGACTATTTTACGCGATGAATTCTTCGAAACCAGGGAAAGTAAAGTTATCGGAGTTAAGATCAAAACTGTCAAACCTATTTTGAACTTCCCCAATAAAGAGGTGGAATTGAGGTACAATGTTGGTACCAGGCCAAATGGTATTGATGCTGCTCATTGGCCCACTAATCTGATGACGGAAATAGTAGTATGAATGCTTATCAATCTTGACTATACACTTGTGAGTAAGAAGACCACTTTTGTTCATCCAGAGGGGCTGTATACCGCACACACTACGTTGTCAGTTTTTGATATAATACATCGCTGCGCCGCAACAACGTGCATGTTTTCCGACAAAGGGCTGATTTATCACCACCACCAACAATCAGTATCTGCCAGTTCAAAACTTCGTCTACTAGTTCTTTGCTACGTTTGCACATCTAAATTCCCCTACTATCTTCACTAGTAGTATAACCCTTTTCAAACTACAAGTATCAATTAGCAATTCATTGTCAAAGGGTCTTCTCCAAGAGTAATTTCGAGCCTAAGACTTTCACAATCAGAGCTCCCGCCCGAAATACTTAAGACTCTCGCGTTCGAACGCTCTAAATGGGCTATCGGTCCCGTTTGTACCGATCTTTTCTACACCCTCGCTCTGAATACAAGATCAAAGCTCTCACTCCCTGGAGCCCTCCTCAAGAACCAAGGTGTCTATTCTATCCTACTTCTGTATTTCTCCGTTCATATCTATTTCGCGCATCGTCTATCAGTCTCTCACTTTCGCCGGCGATTGTATTCCTGTCTCAGACAAAAACTCTGTAATCTCATTTGCCATAGGAGAATCTAGACTGTAGCCCCTCAATTGTCACCTGAGCCCACCTCTGATCCATTCTCTCAATGCAATCCTTACCTCCGAAATCTACACTAGAACTTCCTCGCGCCCTATGCTTTAGTCCCATCCAGCTACTTTGTAGTTGTTGTCGAGGAGGAGCTGGCGGGGTCGAGTACTTTTAGAAATATTGAGGAAGATGGAGCAGTGAAGATGGGGGTAAAGTTGCTAAGAGACTGGTGGACAGCTAACGAGTGGGCTGTGACTCGATATTGAATAGTGGGAAGAACATTGGAGGACCTCTGCTGGTTGTCCATGGGGAGAAATATTCGCGCTCATCAATTTTACTCTTACGTAAAAGGCTGTATATGATACATCTAGGAAGTATCCGGATTCCCAGCAGGAATTGACAAGACTACCTACTACGCATAATTAGGCTATCATGACAGGTCAGTAGGTATAGATGGATCGGATGAGGGGGAGATCTGATTGCAAAATGGTGGATAGGTATGGGGGAACGCACTCAGTGAAAAAGAAAGTAAAGTGGAAGGGAAGGGAAGTATTGTTCGCGGAGACCGAAAGAGGCGTATGGATTTGAGATTAACTGGTTCAGGACACGCGCGACTGAATCTTATCAGAACTTTTGATTGACATCTTTGCGAGACTAGTTTTCAATAGTTCGTTCTGCAATCTTACAGTGAAAGTGTCTCAAAGCGTTAGCTCACTCAAGTTTCTTATACTCTTTGATGGACTTCGAATATTCGGTTGTTTCTGGGAATCGAAGGTTCATGTCTGATTTAGACTTTTACATTCCCTGTTCAGATGATATGTTAGCTTCCGTTCCATTTTAACTTGATTGGGCATCTAAACCTTCCTAGCATTGGCTAAAGATACCGGAAAAGATGTGATACTGGAGCGGGCATCAAAACGACTTGCTGATGACGACAATAGAAGCCAATATTAAAGACGGCCAAGGCGTCATCAACAGCATCGCGGCTAATGTCAATCAAGCCTTATAGTAGATTAACTAGCCTTAGAGGTTGGTGGAACAGACTTGAGGGGCAAGACCCCTAGTAGGTGCTAATCAGACGGGTTCAATTATTGGTAGATAACGAGAATGTCATCACAATGCAGACATGAACTCCAACTAGGGACATCATATCTTCCAAATCATCTGTTTTTGGAAATCTGAGGTTGCATGACGAATTTCTGGGGTGATATGCATTATTGTCGTTGATAACGAAATGCATGTAACCTATGACGAGCTTCCGGGATTAGATCCACATCGACCACACAGCTACTACTAAAATTCAGAAATCCTTTACTACCGACCACGACCCCAAAAATGGCGCCATGCAACGTTAGAGTGTGGCATTTTATGCGATTAAATGATTGGTTGCCGTGAACGTCGTGCATTATCTCGGCTGTGGTGCAATATCTCGCCAGATGTGCGAGCTGGGACATGGAATTGCCATGGCTATCGGAGACTGCTTGATTTTGTACTTATCTATGAGACTCGCTATGGGAAATGAAGATTCAATTCGTGGTGGATTATCATCAAGATGTCGGAGACTAAGAACTCAGAAGTTGTTGTAACCCGCCATACTGGAGAAGCGGAAGTCAAGGAACTTGGAGCGCTTGAATTCGTTCACGAATTTGGAAACAATGGATCGAAACCATCGTATCAAGAAGCTTCGGGTGCTCCAGTCGAAAATGAATCGCCTCTCGGTTTGCAAGTTACCTGGTTTACCACAATCTTTCTGAACATTGGTACTTTTCGCCCTATTCACAATCATTAATATCAACCACTAATTATCCATAGGTCAAATGATCGGCACGGGTGTCTTCTCAACTCGTAAGTTGTAACCGCCATTACATGAAACTCAGGCTAATGATTCCCAGCTGCAAGCATCTTGTCAGGAGTAGGTTCAGTCGGTCTAGCTATGATTTACTGGTCGCTCGGTTTACTCATTGCCGGTTCCCAATTTTCGATCTATGCCGAACTTGCCAGTTTCTTTCCAAACCGCTCGGGAGCTGAAGTGGTTTATTTGGAACAAGCGTATCCGAGGCCAAAATATCTCCTTCCGACCACTTTCGCTGTGCAATCGGTTCTACTTTCTTTTAGTAGTAGTAATGCTATTGGTGAGAAGTTTCCCGACGTTGTACTGAGTACTGGCGAAAACTAATAAGATGGTTAGTTATGGGTGATTATCTGTTCGCTATGGCTGGTTACACTCCCTCAGCTTGGGAGAAGAAGGGACTGGCCGTTGCTTGCACGACATTCATCATATTATGTTAGTATCAATTTGCTTCCATAGAATTATATGCGGCTGATATAGTGTCATAGTGGTAATTTTTAGCACTAAACATTCTCTACGAATATCCAATGTGATCGGAGTGATCAAGCTTATAACGCTCATATTGTGAGCCACAGCAGTGGTTCTGTTTTCGTCTTATGCACTGACATATCTTCTTAGTATCTCAATCACAGGTCTCGTGGTACTAGGTGGTCACACCAAAGTTGCAGATCCAACAGAAAACTTCAAGAATGCCTTTTCTGGTACGACAAGTAGTGGTTACGGACTTGCAAATGCACTGGTCAAAATCAATTTTGCCTATTCTGGATACGCGAATGCATTCAATGTCATCGCAGAAGTGAAAGTCAGTTTTTAATATTCCGCAACAATTTAAGGGAAATGCTAACATTCTCAAGGACCCGATAAGAACAATGAAACGAACTGGACCCGCTTCGCTTCTCATTGTGGCTCTTCTTTACATTCTTTGCAATATTGCTTATTTTGCAGCTAGTTTGTCATCCCTCTGATCCTCTCTTGATCCATACTAACACACCCTCTAGTCCCCAGATCAACTCTCAAAAAATCAAGCCAACTCGCTGCCTCCCTCTTCTTTACCGCAGTATTTGGATCTGGCAAATCCGTTCGCGCCCTCAATTTCCTCATCGCTCTCTCGGCATTTGGAAACATTGTCTCCGTGATCATAGGTTCATCTCGCATCATCAGAGAATGCGGCCGTCAAGGTGTCCTTCCCTATCCTTGTATGTGGGCTTCTACTCGCCCTTTCGGAACTCCTTTCGCCGCTTATGCGCTGAAATGGGCATTGACTGTTCTCATGATCTTGGCGCCGCCTTCTAGTGACGCGTTCAATTTTATTGTGGATCTGCAAAGTTATCCGAGTAATCTGTTCTTGTTAGCGTTGACTGTGGGACTACTCATTATCAGGAGGAACAGAAAGAAAATAGGCATCGTGGACGAAGACTTTAAAACGTGGGCTGTGGCCATCTATTTCTCATTGGCGGTCAACGTTTTTCTGTTGGTTATGCCGTGGTATCCTCCTCCTGGAGGAGCTCATGGTGGCGATGTCAGCTTTTGGTATGGTACTTATTGTGCTGTTGGCTTGGGTATCATGGGAATTTGCATCCTTTACTACGCATTCTGGATCTACATTCTGCCCTACTTCGGCAAATATCAAATTCGCCAGGAACTGATAGTTATGAATGATGAAAGCGCAAAAGCTCATCGTCTGATCAAAGTGCCGAATGCTGAGTTGGAAGCCTGGGATAGAGAACATGATGTTTTGGGCAGGAAAATCGGTTCAGCTACACCATCAGAGGATGGTGGGCTTGAGAAGGCCCTGGAGAAGGAGTGAAATTCTGGACAGTAAATGGGAGAGTTTACAATATGGGAATGCACTCATTATATGAGAGGCCATGGGACTTAGACGGCAGATCCCTTTGAGGATTTCGGTAATTAGCCGGGATCCAGGAGAGGGCAGATCCGATAATTGCCCTATTTATCAGTGAATTTTACTGGTAATGTAATTGCTGAATACAAGCCAAAAACGTACATAGTGATCTCGTAAAGTTTACCATTGGTTGCTTGCGATGAGTTAGTAGAATTGCTGACCTCATACAAACTTAACTTTGAAAAAAGACAACATATCGCTTGTCTTACTTGACCAAGTATCTTGTTACAGCGGTAAAGTTCACAAAAATCCATACCGCGGCCTGATGATGGCTTGCAAAGATCTTCCATCATCTCCCTTCGATTTGGCGGCTCAAATGCTCAGACCATCGTCTATGATATATTTGAATCCATGAAAATGCATGGTATATTTGGGTATCATATCGGAAAGCTCCTTCCGACTAATGGAGTTATGGCTAACGGTGGGAAAGCCAGTCGTGCAAGAGGAAACACTGCGATGAAAGCATCTGCTCACACTCGATTTTCAATTAAAAGACCAGTTCTCCAGGGCTCGATTGAATTGAACATTAAGCACTTCAAGCTTGTGAGTGTTTACCCGTATGATCGCGAACAAAAGCCAATGTTTGCGTAGAGAGCCTGAAATGGCGCCTACGTAAAGTATCTTTATACCCCGATGTTTCGTAACAACAGATAGTAGATATGAGACCTGATGGCGTAATTCAAGACATTTCAGAGCCGAGTAGGGCTATCATAAAGACTATTGCGAAGTAAGAGTGTATCCAGGTCAAGGATGACATTGAAAATCTGCGCAGTAACAAGAATTGAATGGGAGAAAAAAACAATTGCCTGACTAGTTCCCCATATAGTAACTTGCACCGAAGTTTCATGAAAGGAATTGAAGAACATGCATAAGTCATCCGAGATTTATAGGCTGAGCCCAAAAGTGCTCGAGACGACAAAAATGAGCACTGGCTATTAGCGGAAAAAGCGATTAATTGTCTAAAAATGGAGGATCTGACAAAATGCATTGTGAATTAAGAACATAAACCTTGTTGAATGTCCTAGATAACATAATCACATCACTCGTTATCTCTCACATAGAAAGCCCATATACACGTGTGTACGCTTTCTTGTTTTATATTGACTATCGCTTTATCGTACTTTTATGTTTCGGGAAATTTGGAATTCGTCAAGTAGTCCATGGGTATTTATTTGCAAGAGTATTTTCGGACCACGAGCGTTAGTGGCCCAGCCAAAATGCCCATAATGTTCCTCCCGTGAGTGTAATTTCCAATTAAGAAATTTGGGGTGTCTGAAAATATAAGACGATATGCTCACTCAGCTTGAAACCATGATATGAAACTGCGTCTTTTCAATCGGTCCTTGGGCGTTTGCTAGCCTCATCATCCACATCGGTACCGTTTGTATCAGCCTCCCCGTCAACCTCATCGTGTGCTCTTACTCTTCCAGCGCCCTCGCCAAGCACTTCGACGGGCTCTCCACCTCCAATCCAATTTCCATCTGCGTCAAAATATTCTGAAACATTCTCCGCAGTAATCCAGCCGCCACTACCTGGAAATGGAGGCGGCAACCCACCATCAGTAGCTCCTTGTTGCACTCCTGGAAGTCCACTAATACCTTCATATCCAACATTGCCTTCGAATTGAAGTTCAGGGCCTCCTCCTTCTATATCTTCGTCTTCTTCATCTGGTACAAGGTTTGAGCAGTTCGATAAAGCTTCGTATAATGCTTGCGCGGAATCTGATTCAGCGGGAATAAGAACCAATTCAATAACTGATGGTATATCTTCACCAGCTGCAGGAGGCGTTTCTAATTGCATGAATAACCCAGTTACCTCTCCTTTCGATGCATCGGTAGGATCGGATAGACGTTGAATGGCGTGTAAAGATATGGAAGTATAAGGAATTGCGAGTCCAGCTGAAGTGGTGTTATTGAATATGATAACATTCCTAGACGAAGAAAAAGTCAGTATGTGCGTAATGTATGCAATGGTGAGAGATGAACAATTACTCAGTGGAGATATAAGCGTCGACCGTCTCTACAACAGCTTCCTCTGAATTCTGCGCTGGACCATCTGAAAAGAATGGTAATTCTTTTATGTAGTCTCCATACGCAGCAGCGCGCACACCTTTGGCGTGATAATGTAACACAGGTCTAGCATCATAGAATGTGCTTGGTGTTTGTGTTTGATGCTCTACTAAAGGTGTGAACGAGTCCAAAGCTGGCGCCGAGTGTATTGTTGATAGAGGCATTTTGACTATTGAATAGAGCAAGCGAAGTAAGGGGTATTTAAAGCTTCCACTTTTCCGATTGTTTAAATTCTACGCCGAGTTTATGGATTTTGTAGATATTATTGACAATAGATTGATAACCAACAGATCCAACAGACCCCTCCAGAATTGTTTCTATAAGGCTGAATTAAGGGAGCACATCCGGAGAAATCGGCCGCACGGACTAATGTTTATCCATCAGAAAACACCCCACTATCAAGATCTGATGCAAATCTCAGTTGTGTCTGCTCTACAAAAGTACTTACTAAAAGCCTATCTAAGGTTGGTAGTAGGTAGAGATGGATTGCATTGATCATGACTTTATCACTTTAAGTTCCTTTAGACTGCCATGTCATTTTCAATGAATGTTTCTTTCACGTACGTTTCATATCGAAGCGAGCATACATGAGCAATCTATCCTATTGCACAGCCTCTATTCAGAACATCAAGATCTCTATCGAGGAAGAAACCATCAAAAGTAAGAAAGTGAAGCCAACTACTAGTAGTCCAACGAACATCTGACAGAAGCCTGCGGTATATATACTTGTAACTCCGACGAGTCCTGTATAATTCCACGCAACAAAGCAAAAATCCAATTACTATTCACTCTCCGACTCTTTATTCAGGGTATTGTACTTATATACACCGATTACTCCGTCTTTCCCTCAACGTTTTCCTTCCCATCTTCATCGCTATTACCTTCCTCATTCTGTCTCTCCTCTTTCCATTTGATTCTGCCCATAACTAATTCCTTCAAAAATCCATTTTCGTCTTCCAGTTCCTTTATTCTACATTCCATCATTCCAATTCTCTCCTTCTGTTCTTTAACGTTTGTTTCCAGGCTCTTTTCTCTCTGTTTCTTTTTCTGGCGAAATCTTGCTGAAGCTGCAGTCGATGCATCACGTTTGGCATTTGGTTCCCGTGGGGATATCGACTGTGTGGGCGAGGAAAGTGTTTTGGCATATAGAGGCGCCGATGGTGGGGGTTGAGTGTGGAGATATGGATTCATTGACATGGCTAATGACAGTTAGTACCTGAAAATTTGTGGATTGCGATGGTCTGTGGGGAATTCTGGAATTTGCAGTTATTCTGTCCGAATACTTTATTCTAGAGGGCAAGTTCCTTTCCAGTCTCTTTCAAGTGTGCCATTCTGCCACAGAACGGAAGAGATGAACAAGAATGACTTACCGGCATTGTGTCTATCGACCCAGTTCATCACTCCTCCCCACATATCCATTGGCCCCTCACTATTATCCGAGGCAGGGTATGGCGCTATTGGGGTACCGTAGCTCGGATTTGGCGCCAGGCCTTGAGTGAATACTCTGAGATCATGTTGGGATAAGACAGGATCTAGATATGAATGCTGTTGTTGCTGCTGCTGTTGCTGGAAATTGGATTGTGGTTGAGGATCGAAGTGCTGTGATTGGTAGAGGAGCTCCGATTCTGTTATCGGGGCGATAGACGGATATATTTGCGCGGCCGTCATGGCGACTTGTTATATGGAAAATTGGTGTGCTAATTCGATGTGACAGGACGACTAAACAAGTACACCAGAAACGCAGAAATCACACAATCTTCAGGGTATTTATCATACCACCCCGCCAGTTGACTCGAGTACCAAGCTGGAAATCAAAGTTCGACGAGTGGGATATGTTTGATTTATGGATATCTATTGGCGGTAGAGCGCACGAATATTATGTAAGTGTGCTCTATCTATATGTGATAGCGTGGAGAGATCTCCAGGGTCGTGCCGTGGAGATGGGGTGAGGCGTCGTAAGGCGCAGGTGAATGGATCTCAAGTCTGCGGAAAGGAACGCCCGAGACCAGCATCTATGAATGAGGCAAAAAAAAAATGCGTGGGATTCCCTCATTCAGTATGTTTCCAAATGTAGAAGCGAGAAAGAGAACAACCGATTCGATCAATCGGTCTGCGAATGTGTTTCTCTATACTTCAATTGCAGCGACCAATTACAGCATATAGCGAATGTGCGGAACTAGAATCCTGGCGATACGCTACCGGCGAATCCCTACAGTGACAAACTCCAGACTGATAACGAATGATCAAGGCGAAGTTGATAAACCGTCAAATTTTATCCGAATACCTTCAATATATAAAGTTTTATATGTCCCATTCAATCAAGTTCTTTCAGTTGCCGAGCTACAACTCTATCCGCCAAAAGGACCGAAAAAAACAAAGATATTACGAGATAATGAACCTCTTTGAACAGACAAAGAAAGTCGAGATCGAAGAACTTTGAAACTCCTCTCTAAGTAGCCCACTTTACTAACCAACTTAACATTGACAGAATGTATTTGAATCCAATCAATTCTTCGTATAGTAATTAAATTTCCGATTTCCGATTGGACTCCACTTGAGTTGATGGCGTTTAGCATCAAAAAGGACGATGGGGTGGATGGAGTGGGAACGGTAGCTAAGAGCTTTCATATCCCGCGGACTGTTCCGAGGTTAAGTGCTCGATGTACGATATATAGCCTCTTCGAATATCCGTTATTTTCCAATAATCATTTTCAGAAAACTGAGCTAAGTAAGCTATAAACCCCACTCATGCAACTGGGGGGAACATCAATAAAGCCACCAACTTGATTAGAAAATCACCAGTGTCACAAGCGACGAAGGGGTGGAAAGACATCAGTACAAATTTGTACTTTTCCCGACTTGCTTACCCGGTCGAGTGGGGGTTCCACAAAGACCTGTGAACATGCATGTATAAACAAGCATTTCTACAAGAGTTATCCTTCTGGCCATGCGTCGCTGAAATCAAAATCTTGATATCATTCTCCCGCCTTTCGCCGGCGACATTCACGAATCCTTTATCAGAAGAATATAAAATACTCCCCAATAAGCTTATCTGAATTTCATACTCTTTCTCTTCTTATCTTGTATCTTTGCTAAGGTTGAAGCTTGTTAAGAGCACCAAAGAAATAATTGAAAAGTTAGATTTTCCGAGGTGTATTGAGCACGCAATACAAGGGTTCGATGAGCTCTTCGATTTACGCGAGGTGGGCGGCTGGAAGACCAGCTTTTCCAATTTTTTGTTTCTTAAATTTCAATGAATGCCCGCTCGTTCATATCATGAAGGAAAAAAATCCTTGAAATTGGAACATTCCTCTCGATAATAATGATGATTGTGAAGATCGTCGTTGATGAATGAAATAGGAGTTCGCTTGGCAAGTCTCCCGGTACTTCCCCGGTAGTGCACTCCAATCTCAAGTTGAGGGTTTGAGGGAGAATTTAATTCACAACGTGGGGTAAGAAGAGCAAGGATTCCAGATCTCTTATATGATATCATAGGGTGGTATTTCTCTCATGAAGGAGGGTATCTTCCTGGGATGTTTTATGGATATTCCTCCAAAACAGAAATACTTGCGATTTCTTACTAATGGGAAATATTATCGTATATCTTCAGCATTGGACAAACACTTTCATGGCATCATCTTGCAGGCAAGTGCGCATTGGGGGAGATAACCAATAGCATTCAAAGGTCCTTGGGCTTCCTGTTTTGGTCATGGCTTAAAGACCAGCCATATAGGTAACACTCCCTCACTAATACTGTCTTCGGATAGAATGTCGATTGTCTATACAACATTGAGCAGAGGGTTTTCATTGAAATGATCATAAATCTGCAAACACTACACATCATCACCAGGATAAGTTCTCACAGAAGCCAACATTAGACAATAACAACCGCAACCTTATTTATATCAAAAAGCATTCTTGTCCTATTACATGCTCTTTGTACTAGCTTCAATCGACTTCATGTTATTTTCTCAATACATTCCTTTCGTACCATCACAATTTGGAAAATACATTTTGACGCGTAGAGCTTTCAATAATGGATGACGAAGCTGGATGGATGGATCTGTGTTACTTGGATATCCATATCTATGTCCGAATCCACTTGCATCTGCACCGCATCCCCATTCAACACGCAGGCACGCAGGCACGCATTCATGCACTTCAACGGAGTACGTACCTCCTCATTCGCATGCACGCGCACCTCCGCACAAAGCTTAACTAATGATAATATCGCGATTTACATTTATGCAGTCCCAACTCCAACTCTAGTCCCAACTACTATAACTCCAGTCCCAACTTCAATTGCAGTCCCATCTCCAACTCCAGCTCCGATTTCGACCTCCTCCCCACGCTATCAAAGACATCACGCCTCAGCGGTGAGACACATAGATGTCCTCTTCACGACAGTACAGTAATACAGCAATATAAAAAGTACCAAGGTCCAGTGTAGTATTTTCCGCACCGAACAAACCCGTGGCGAGGCGAAATATGAAGAAGTGAGAAGTGTGCGGAATAATACATGGAGTGGTGAGTATCGCGCATTGGAAGCTTGGGACGTTGATGGGTACTTGCTATCCCACTTTATTGCTGTAGGTGGTATGTATATATGTATCTGTGTAGTCTTACTTATACATACATATGTATATAATAATGTTAGATATACAAAAACATTAAAGTTCCCTTATAATCTATCTCTTTTCTTTACTTCACTTGTAATTGTAGACAAACAGGCTCGAAAGTGTTTATTATACAGATCCAGTTGAACAAATATATAACCCCATCCCATCTCACCCCCCCCCCTCCAAAAGAGTTTATATCAATACAACTCAATATAACTCCAAATTATTATACCCTCCCATATCTCTTATAATACTAAATACTTATTTCTTATTCTATTCTTAATCTCATTTTCCTATCTTTATATCTTTACATCTTCACATCTCTATATTCCCTAGCAAAAAAGACATTAATCTCATCTTCAATCCAATCCAATCCAATCCAATTCAATTCAAATTGAGAAACAGTAAAGAATACGTATTCATATCTATCTGAATCAAATCCCTAGGTCCAACATCTAAGGTCCAAGGTTTAATATATGAGTGTTTAAGAGATATATATAGCTTAAAAGTATATATAAGGAGGTGCTGAGATAAATATTAGATGGATAGATATATTGTGATGTAAATGTAAATGTAAATGTAAATGTAAATGTAAATGTAAATGTAAATGTAAATGTAACTTAAATATAATCAAAAAAACTATATCCACATCCACATCCATTCTACTTAAAACGAGATCCATATTCACATCCATATATCTATCCATCTATCCATATTACAAAAGCAAAAGAGAGCAAATCTCGAACATACTGAACTATTTTGTAACCTACCTCAACAGGAATCCAAATTACCAAACACAAGAAACCCAATTCTGGTCTTTGAATATTTCAAGTGTCATCTACGCAGAATGAATAAGTAGTACGAACAGGATGATCATACATACACCATTCATCTTCAAACACAATTACACAGTTCAAAACTGCTAAACTCATGCAATAGGAGCCCCAAAGATGTAAAGAATAAATCAACAACAAAATTCACGCTTCAAGTCTTTCAAATATAGAATTAGACTCAATATTGTATGCAATTGATGCATCAATGGTCTAAGTACGCAAATCATTGATCAAAATGTATCCATCGACTTAAATCGACATCATGGCAGCTTCCCAAAGGATATCAATGAGATGACCTCCAAGACGTAATCGGTTATTCATAGTAGCTTCCCAAAGTGCTCCCAATTCCCTTCCCCCCTTTATGTATTTGTGCCTTATTATTTCTTACGATCACTACCAAAGCAATAAGTGTTAGCACTGGCTTGTTGATTTGAGGAAAAATTTTGTAACTTACGTGCTAAGCCTTCGGGAAAGCAGTTGTAGCCCCTTATCATTATCAGCCTCTCTCTTCGCTCTCTCCAATGCCTGCTCTCGTCCCTCTTCATTCTGTCTCGTGACTTCTTCGTGACTAGGTGGGAGACGTTCATTTTGTAAATCAACTTTCCGTGCATCCTCAAAGTTGGTAATCGCGTTCTTGATACCTTCAGCTCCAAGCATCAAAGTTCCAGCTGGAAGTCTACCCCCAGCTGCAGTCTTCAGCTCGGTAACTCTCTCAGATTCTTCTCGTAAAACTTGGAAAACTCGCGAAAGACGACCGATTGCAAGGATTTTGTTCTTGATTGCTCTTCTCTTGTACTCGATGGATTCTGGGTCTATTGGACTATTGATTGGTGGCGATATAGGACCTGGAGAAGAACTTGATGGAGTTTGATCATCCTTGAGCTCGTCCTCTGAGGAAGTGCTAAGAATTGCGAGTAACATATCGGTAATCTTCTCTCCAACAAAGGGTAAAGACCAGGTGAAAACGTCCATGAAATTGGGCAGCCAGTAGGGATGAGGAGTACAATTGAACTGTCTGATGTTCATAACATTGTTTTCATACTTCAACACAGCAGCTTTGTTGTTATAGACATCGAGGTAATTGGGTGCCGAGAAAATGGTCATAACACTAGGGAATCCGGTTGTTCGTGTCTTTCTGTACATTCTGTAACCAGCATCTTGTGCCTCATGTGCTCGAATAATTGAAAGAAGGTTGTTTTTCTCAAGGAAATTGCATGCAGCAGGATAAGAGAAGAAGTACGAGCAACCTCGAACGTGATTGTGAATAAAAAACTCGGATGTTTTTTCTTGTCCAAATTCCTCCAATGGATCTGCCCATAAGATATCGCACATGAGACCATGCGTAGGAGGTTCGCGGAATCGATCAATCTGCCAATTAAAGTTAGTAATGTTGTGAAAGGGTGATAACGGGTGTACATACGCTCTTAAGATCATCCAAGGTGTGTAGCTCAGGACTCAAACCTCCATGAATACACAAGAACTGTTTGTTCATAACAGCAGCTAAAGGCAATGCACAGAATGAATCCATGCATGCTTCATAGATCCTTTCTGAGTACTTGTGCTTACATTCAAGCTTGAATGTAAAGTAATCTGTCAAATGCCTACATTCATGGTTTCCTCGAAGTAGCCACAAGCTGTTTGGGTACCAAATCTTCAAAGACCAAAGATATAACACACACTCAATACTGAAGTAACCTCTGTCGACATAATCTCCCAAGAAAAGGTATCTGGTATCAGATGGATCTCCACCAACTTCAAAAAGCTTCATTAAATCATAATATTGACCATGAACATCACCACAAACAGTGATCGGCGCATCCATTTCCAGAAGGTTAGGCTCCTGCTTCAATACTTTTGTGCCCTCCTCGAGAATGAACAGAGCTTGTTCTTCGGTCAAACGACCTTCTCTGTAGAAATGTTGCTTCAAGAATTGTAAATTCGGCTTGGATGGGTCTTGTGGCGAGAAGAATTGTTGATCTGTCGGCGGGACCATGGCAGGTGCTTGTACGTCTGCAATTATATAGATTCAGCATCACTTTCTGGCGGTCGCGCATCTCCGATTCAACCATACCTTTGCACACTCTTTCCATCGTGCTCACTTGACTTCCATCTTCCATAGTATGCAGAGTGAAATCAATCTCTGGCACGGGTTTCTTTTGATGAATTGCTCGCAAAGCATTATCGACTTGCATTCTGTTCTCAATGCCCGCTGGCGCAAGTGGGGTCAGCGGGGTTTTTGGCTGGTCCTCGCCGTCCATGATGGCGAACAGTGTAAAGGATGAAAGAGGATGGTAGTTTCTGGTGAGTTTAGTGTCACAATAGGGATCAGTCGTAACTGGATATTTGCGACAATGATAGAAACCGAATGGCAAAAAGATGCTGAAGAAAAGGGGAGAGTATGGAACGCAGGCGAATTGGACCCTTAAAAGTAAGCACACAAATCAAGCCGTAAAGAACTTGTATCGGCTCCTGAGCAGATTAAGTAGACCCAAATGAAGACTCTAACGAAGCTGTATTGAAATTCCAAATAAATCGGACAGAGTATATTGAGCTCGCTGTCGTGGTTGCTGTTGTCAATAAGGCCGACAATCAGATAAGTTTTCAAAGGGTTCAAGTTGTGTTGTCTCGGGGAAGGTCTTAAGCTAAAGCTGGAGGTGAAGTTTAATAAGAGGCGGCAAATCCCAGAGTAATATGTACTGCCTAATAAATTTGGGAAATTCGGGAAATTCGGTCAACTTGGTAAGGTTTGCTGGTCCATTCACTCACTGGTTCATGTTCATTCAAGTTCATTCACTGCCATTCACAACACTAAGGAGTACTTCTGTAAGCAAAAACCATTAGCTGTGGGGATTCTTGGGGTTCCACATCACAACTTATTAATATTACACACGAGGAACTTATTAACTTATACAGAGTATATATGTATGTATATATAAACTGCATATATACATATACTCTGAGGACGATACAGTACATACAGTCTTTCCTATGTTGAACTGCCATTATTACTGCATCTATATTAAATAAAAGATCAGGTTCATTGAGAAAGGAGGGGCACATCAAGATACCTGATACTTCCTCGAAAGAAGAAAAGTAATTACATACATCTACAAAGAACAAAACAGGAAGATGGGATACGGAGTATAAAAAGCAATCGAACAAACTTCAAGACAAACTCATTTCCGAATTACAAAGTTATCGAGGACCAACCAGGGGCATAATCGAAATCGCTTTTCAAAGAGTAGATAGATATTCTCTTCCAATCCTTCCCTTCGAGAACAAAACACGCAATCCAATCCCTTGGGTCGGAGAAAAGAGAAAGGCCATCAATTATTTGGTAACTCTTATCTTAATTTAGTTAATTGATTGATTGTCTATTACTACTTGGAAGAATAGAAGACGAATCGATAGAAGGTTATTGGCCAGAGCTCTTTCCAAAGATCCATTTATATCATGGACAACCGTTGAGTGCACCCCTTGTACACCTTCACCGATAGAGCAACTTAAGAACTAACAATGCTCAGGTACCCATCCACTGTTGGCCCAGGTTCCTCTTACCGTCTCACCGTTCGTATCTCTTCCTACTGCGACTACTCTCCCATACACATATAAGACTCTTCCCTCAACTCTCCCACCATCATCTACGACAGCTTCAGCCTCGTCCAGCGACGGGAAGCCTCAATACGTTGTATCATCGTCGGGCCATGCAGCACATCCAGATGAGATAATTGCGTCTTGCAAAGCATTACAAGCTTATATACAGAAAGTTCAAGACGATGCAGATAGGGAGTTGAAGGCATGGGAAGATGCCATAGCTGCAAGAGAATTGGCGGAGAAGCGTAGAGTAGCTCCGGGATGGTTGGACAGTGATGCTCGAATATTGGAGCCAGAAAAGAAGACAACCACAGGAGATGGAAACCTTATGGATGTTGATGTATCAAGTAATGATGCTTCAGGTCTCGCAAAAACACCAGTAGCGGTGCCAAATCAAGAAGGCGATGAACTTGATAGAGCTTTTGGAGGAATGGGATTAAATAAAGCATGATTATGAGACGATTTTCAAAAGATAATTAATTCATCAGATACTGTACTTTTCTACCCTTCTGCAATATGTGACGTAACAGAAACTTCGAACTCGATATTGGCCTTTTATTTGAGGCACAAACATCGACTCTCAAGGTTGAGCTTCCCAAAATCTTCATTCTTGCCTCTCTTGCTTCGACCATAATGCCTCCACGAATACCTAGGGCGAGAACTGGGTGGAAACAACCCCTTCGAACGCCAAATAATTTCGAGAAACCGCATATATGCCCGATATGCACTCTATCTCAATATTCACAGAGGTCTCGAAGCCAACCGCGACAACGCAAACTTTTACCCAACCCTCGATTACCAGTCCGACAATCATCTTCTGCTCCTATAGAAGCTTTAAATAATGGAGGAATTAGAAACAGCTCCAAGATAGACCGTAATTCTCTTCGAGAAGCATTACTCGAGATACAAAAACACGCCACGAATTATGTGAATATCTCTAGGTTACAACTTGCGTTAAGAGGCCTAGAACAACCGGAGGGTCAAGAGACAATAAGGGTTGCAATATTAGGACTCGCAGATGGCGGGGCCTCTCTTCAAAAGGTCAAAGAGCTCATAAGACTTATTTTGGCAGATCCGTTAAAGGCAGAGGAGGAATGGGAGCGGCGTATAGTTCGCAGTGATGGAATGGACCGGCCACTGTTGATTAGGGTGGGTCATAATGAGGACGAAAGCTCGGAGCGGAATGGCAGGCTGGTACACGAAATGAATATCTCTTCTCCGATGTTCAATGGGCATAAAATGGAGATTTTGGTTTTGGAAATGGAGCCCCCAATAATCGACGGAACCGGACTTTTCGAGGAAACTGTTTTAGTCCCGACCATGGAGATACCATCTAGTGCAGCCTGTTATACTCCAGTTACAACGCCCGTACATAAATCGTTTCTATTGGGGCAAGGTATCATGGGAGCAGTTTCTCTTCTTTCGTACCCTCTGCATGCAAATCGAGAATCTATCGGAAGTGCTGTTAACATTTCAGATTCGGAATCCAAATCTCTTCCTATACCATCTATCGATATTTCATCTGGAAATGAAGCTCTACAAACTTTCCGTAGGAGCATTGAAAATGCGATGACTTACGAGCGCCTATGGTTGTCTAGCGGTATTCCAGAGGTTATTGACTGGATGAAGTCAGGTGCATCCTCAACTCATGACACTATCAAAGAACCACTTCTCAGACTAATTTTATCTATAATACAAAACGCGGATAAAAATCTGAAAGTGGAACAAGCCAGGCAGTTGTCCCTTCTTTTGTCTACTAGAATACCGCCAGCTCAGATGACATCACTGCGTCACGAGCTCTCTAATTGGTCTGAGCGTGCACATACTGAGCTTCGAGATCAATTGGATATAGCGTTTGGTGGTCAGAGATGGCGCAAGCTAGGTTGGTGGAAATTATTTTGGCGTGTCGATGATGTTTCTATGATCACGTCTGATATGTTGAGTCGAAGCTTTTTGACCGCGGCCGAGAAAGAGATCATATTTCTTGCCGGACGGACGGAAGAAGCTGGAGTCTATCGAAACATTCCTCTTCCGTCTGACTCCACAGAGAGCTCTAATTGGGCTTATACACCTGTCGAAGAGGACCTTCCAGAAGGGTTACCCCCTCCGCCAAAACTTCGAGATGTCATCCCAGTCAAAGCGGATGAGGATACACCAATGAAAATACAGCCTCAACCTTGGCCTCTACATATCCCCATCGCTAGGGCATTCTTATCTACAACTACTGTTCCTGCTCTTCAGGCCTTAGCCCAAAAGCTTGTCCTACAAACCCTTAGTACTTCATCCTTATCCTCGGCTCTTGCCGGTCTTATGTATGTGAGTAATATGTCTACAACTGTATACGAAGCAGGAGCAGTCGCCGCGTTTGGAATAGTGTGGAGCATGAGGCGAATGCAGAACAAATGGGAAAGTGCGCGGGCATACTGGGAAGGCGAGGTTAGGGAAGAGGGCAGGAAGGCTGTCAGAAACGTAGAAACGATTGTTGGTGAAAACCTGAACAAGGCAGAGAAGGGCAAAGGATTAGATCCGGCTATCGAACGAGATATTGAGAAAGCAAGGGCAGTCATCAGGTCTGCGGAAGATATCATACGTTGAGAATCAACGAATAATTAGCATCGATGTAACATTATTGTAATATGAAACATTACTCAGCTAGTTGTAAATCAACAAATAATTATACAATATCATTTGAAGCTTGTGGTATACGGGTTTCTCATGGTAAATTCACTGGAAACTCAATTTTTTGACAAATTCTTTCTTTGCATTTTCACGTTATTATTTCCGCCTGGGATGCAACAGCATTCATTGCATGAACGCTATTTGAGAAATTACAGCAGTTTGTCCCTTCCTTTGCCCTCCCCTTCCCTCTTTGCTCTCTTCATATGTAATACAGCTTGCAGCATTGCTGTCGAGTTGATCAATCACGTGCCGATATAGTGGACTATAGCCTCAGGCAACTATGCATCTTTAGCGCCCGGTAGTTCCAAGGCTCGAAAGCCATTGACAATAATACTCTGTAAACTCTCGAATCTTCGACTTTGCGACATCAATTGACTTTAACTTTACAACATTTTGTAATCACTCTACTCCGCGAATTATCTCCTGTAGCAGGCCATTCCATTTCTTTTGTCAAAAGCTCATTCTGATGCATAATAGATCTAGTGCAATATGTCTACTCCAGATTCAGGTACCATAGATACTCAAACGGCGAACTTGACGAATGCCGATGTTGCAAAATCTCCACACACCGAACACCCATCAAACGATGACAACACAGAAAAAGAATATGCCGAGGGCGATGGGGAATCTGCAGAATCTGACAAGACAGAAAACAATGCGACATCCCAAGACTTATCAACAGATAGAGAAGAGCAAGGCGGCTCTTCTGGTAATGATACGAATTTGAATAAGAATCAGACTGGTGAGAGTGACCCAAGCGAAAGAGACATTGCAACAGACGGCCCGCCACTGCCAGAAGAACCTCTTCCACCTCTCCCAAATGAACAGCCTCCAGCTGTCGCACAAGAAGATGATGGTTGGGCACCAGTCTGGGATGAGACAAACCAAGCTTTTTACTTCTACAATCGTTTTACTGGAGCCACACAATGGGATAACCCTCGTGTTCCAGAGGTGTCGCAGCCTGGTCCTCCAGGTGTATCATCCACAAAGTCTGCCATTGCACCTACAGAAATTGATCCTACTTCTCGTCCAGCTGGTGGCTATGATCCTGCTATCCACGGAGATTATGATCCAAACGCCTGGTATGCGCAATCATCGGTAGTCGAAGAACCAGCAGCTGCTGGATTGGATCCAGCGACCGCCTATGCAGCAACTGGTCAATTCAATCGATTCACAGGACGTTGGCAAGCTGCAGAAATCAATCCAGAGAACTTCAATGATGAGAACAAGAGCAAAAGGCAAATGAATGCTTTCTTCGACGTTGATGCTGCGGCAAATAATCATGATGGTAGAAGCCTGAAGGAAGAACGTAGTGGCAAGAAATTATCAAAAGCAGAATTAAAGCAGTTCAAGGAAAAGAGGAAACAGAGAAAGGAAGAGAAACGAAGGGCGTGGTTGAGGGATTGAATAGACTACGAATTTTTGCATGTATTGGCGTTGCATTGGGATTACACGAGGACCTAATCTGGGAGTTCTTGGATGGATTTGGGCGGAAGAGGTCGCGGAAACAGACTTAAAAGTCAAGGAAGGCATAAATTAAAACGTATTAATCTTTATGTTCTGCATATTTCTCTTCTTTCCATTTACAAGGCAATTGGAACAGCTACCGACTTATGGAGACTTGCCCCTTGAATACTTCGATTCCACCCACCAGATTTTCCGATAGTATATTACCAGGAGTTGCATGCATTAAGTTCGGACTTCTACATTATTAGCTGATATTATACTTTATCGGTCTGGAATCTTTGAGTTCACACTGGTAGATTCGTGAACCTATTTTTTGTTCTTCATATGCGCCTCTGTACAACAGCGAACTCGCATTATTTCAATGAGCGACAGACTTCCGTTATGTTCCTCTTTCTGCTACCCAATTTTTATCTAATTCACTGGTTATTCTATCTTCCAAATCGGTGCTAATCCCACGCTGTACGAGACGGACTTCTGTATCATGCGGCTGGCTTCGGTATAAAACACATTAGCCTGTACTCGATCTCACGCATCCGTCGAATACTACCTTGGGCGCAAAAAAATATCTTATCATTCAAGAGCTACTCCACCCCCCACGATGATACCTCTCGAGTCTAGAAGTAGACGTCTCGGCCTTGCCCAGCCGGGCTTCAGTCATTTTCTCGGCTGATGTTTGCTCGCAACTTTCATGCAAGTGATGAGAGCCGTCCTGGAAATAAGCGTTTAGACTTTGTGGGTCTTTCAACAATGCCGGGGTTGATCTTTCGACATGTTAGGTAAACGAAAATGCTGGAGATGTCTCGTACAACTTGTTGTTTTCTAGAACATTTTTCAGCATGGCTTTTTCTCCATACCATATTTTTTTCCAATGGTTTTTGTGCAAGTTGTTGGTAGACTGGAAATGAATGGTATTCCTAGATGATTTTGTCGCTGCGTTGAATGCGGAAATCTCGCCACTCCCCGGCAATGCCGTATTGAAAGGATAAGGTAGTGTGTATCATTGCTATGTATAAAAACCAATATCCAGACGAGCAAGCCAGAAAAGAAGTCGTCCTGGTCGTCTTACTACATACTGCAGGGTGTAGACTGAAGCAAATGACCCCTTGGTGGAGTATCAATCCTTCACCATGAATTTTCTTTCATTGGGAAGTCGCTCTTTCAGAGATGAAGATCTACTAACGATTAGTGACAATAGCCGAAAACCTACCAGATCACTCGTAGTCGAATGCGTTTCTCCCCATCAATCCTTTGCCTTCATGTGCCAGTAACATGTCTGCGAGCTTTCGTACCATTAGAGTAATCGCAGGATAAATGTTTTCGATCTCCATCGCAGAAACCTTTTCCCTGTCCGCGACTCCACTTGTTGATATTATCAAACATCCAGAACACCATTGGACAAAAATATATTAGATAACTTTGAATTCATATCAAATTTGGAGAAATTTCTTCTACTATAGATATCCCGCAACATACCTCTCATCTCCATAAACTAAAATTTGCACCATTTTCCTCCCACCTTCATCATCGCTTCACGGCCCCTTTCCCGTTAAGCATGCCAATTACAACCAATGAGATAATTCAGAAGTCGATAGATGCTGAATCCACACCTCTCCTTTCGATGCAAAAAATTCGGAAATCACAGGATACATGGATCTTCCATCCGCAGCGATGAGGAATCCACCGTATGCCAGAAACCCCTTATTGCTCCCTCGTCAGAACATTCGCGTAATATAGCAGGTATCATATCGATTCTTCTTTTAGATAGGCACAATGATTTATCCTTTTATCTAAAGACATCCCAGCCCAGAAAGTAGTCAATAATCTCATAAATCTCTAGGCGTCTTTACAGCACATGCAGATGGATCGATCACTGGTTCTTGCTACGAACGGAATCATTATCATTAGCGAGTTCCATGATCTGGATTTGCGGGATGCCTGATCTGTCTCGTCGTATATGCTGGCTATGTGTGTTACTGGGTTTTTGGTGCGGTCTGATGTCTGCTTTGGGAATTCGAAATTGTGTCATGAGCTGTGGATGGTATGGGAAATAAGTGATGTTTATGGGTGGAAGAGTATGCTAGTAGATTTTTATGTGGGTTTTGCTTTGGGGGGCGCGATTCGGTAGGTTCGTTTTCTTGTGGAAAGATCTCAGTTGTTGGTGTTTAGTGAGGGAGTGAGTGAGTAATTGAAGATATATTGCAGGCCGTTATTGCTAGCGCAGATATGTATGAGATGGTTGTGAATTACGGAATTCAAATTTGGATTTGATTTTTCTCGCTCAAAAATTTATCTATTGAATTGCTCGTAATGAGCTAACACACGCCTTAGTGGTAGTAGGTCGACTAGTCACGGGTATCAATTGCTTGGTATCGATTATCATTGCAGGTATGTGTTCTGTAGATCTTATTTATAACAAAGCTGATCCCACAACCACAAGACATGATCCCAAGTAGAGAAGTCGCTAAATGGAAAAACTATGTCAATATTGCAGCTACAACCGGAAGGTTGGGTAGATGTTGGGTTTGGACTTGGTGTAGCTAAGTAACATGCTTCCTTCAACAGAGATAAAATAATAGAAAACACGGTAAATTACTCTCGAGTCCACCCTGTCTTCCTCTTACCCCCTCTTTCTCTAAAAAGAGAACAAAAAAACACTCTTATATGCTTCAAATCAGCCGCCCCCTCATTTTGAGTCCAGCCTGTTCAGGTCAGAATATATAGTGGAAGTATAGAATCCATAATAGAAAGCTAGAAGCTATAATGCAAGGATAGATTATATAGAATTTGAGCTAGAGTCTATTATATAATTTAGCCCGTTTAAGCTAGGATATAAGTGGCATGAGAGTAAAATGATTTGACTTTTAATGACATGAAAGTAATTTACTGCATAAAATAAAGCTCAAGCAAGGGCCAGCGCCAGTTCTCGTGATTCAGAATTATCATTAAAGTGGTATATAACTTAGGTAATGACATAAAAAAGGCTATGATGAATGAAGTGTAATTAACATAACTCTAAAGTCTAACATCGCTGAATGCTCAAATCAAGCCAAATGCAATACAGAAAGAAAAAAAAACGACCCGCAAAAATCTACCACTGCCTATATTCGTAAACAGATTCGGAAAGCGAACGAATATGAGGAAAGCAGACATCTCTGGAGCCTGGCTGTTTTACCCGAATCCTTGGTTCTCTGATATCCCACACATCTCGACATGGTACGTCAGGAGCTAAAGGAGGTAATAAGTACGGCTCCCGCTCTTCTAGTTCTCGCCGCGAAGGATAACGTCTTGGAAAATCGTCTCGTCGGTCGACTTGTACAGGAAAAGGTAGGATATGGACTTCTTCAGAAGTAGGTGCAGGCGCTGAAGCCTTGTCTCTTTCCTGTGCCGGCTCATGACTTTTCGTTCCCTCCACCGTTATACCCTCTTTCTTCCCATCCTTATCCTTCTCCATTTGTAATTGTACTTCCAAATGCGCCTTCTCGTATTCCTTCTCCATCATTCTTCGCTTATGTATATGATGATGCCATTCATGTCGTACCTCTAACCCCGCAAGAATTAACGGGGCAGTCCAGAGAACAAATTTGCCCAGCTTCTTTACTGGATTCTCGAGCTTCTCAACGGTTTTGTAGATGCGCTTCCCTACGCCAACTACCTCCTCTTCGACATCCTTTCTGAATCTGTCTCCTCTATCTCGTGTATGATGTCGATGCGGTCGAGAGTTTCTTGTCGTTTTGTGCGAACGTTCTCGATTGTCCGATGAGCGAGAAGACTGAGAAGAGATAGAGAATTCTCGTGATAACGTTGATTTCCTGCGATGCTGAGGCATTCTACAGTTTCGGGTACCAGCGCGCACACTGCTACTTCGTTCTCAGGGTATATATTGAAGAGCAAAACGGTATCAGAGAATGATGTCAAGACTGTATAGTTAATGCTGACGGTGTTCCAGTAGTAATAAAAATTCGCAGAGCAAGCACTTCCACTTATGGAAAGGATCAAGCTGCTATATATTATCATTTCAACATCTGCGACACTCGAGGCAGTGATGTCCAGCAGTTAGAGTCATGTGTAATCCGTGACCAGCTGACCTACCTTATGAGTCTTCCACTTCGACATGGAGACTTCCAAAGACGATGTTTTGAAGAAAGGTGACTCTTATTCATCATGATGCGCAATCAAATTATTTTGGGGGAGAAAAAGTGTTCATCACTTCGTGGAATGGGGAGGGTTCTTTGGATCTGGAAAGTCCTTAGATGATAAGGAACCGAGGCGCTTACTAGCTCACATGCTCGCGTGCGCTTATATAAGCAATATATCTACTTATCTTATGTTCCCCATGTAAAATCGTCAGTTCCTACCACAAAACAAACGACGCAGCTCGAAGTGAGAAACTGCGGTGATTTTCGGAAAGTATCGTATTAATGAGCGAGAGTTTTCGGCGAAATATTTGAGACACGTCATTCGATATTAAGTAATGTGAATATCCGGAGTAGTTTCTTCCAAATGGTTATCCTCATGATATTTGTCAGATGATAGATAATCATCTGATCCAACCTGGTTCGAAGTACTATCAGTTGTGTTCTCAGTTTTAACCAGGCCAAAAATAGTACGTTTTATCTATTTTAAAGAGAGCTTCTATTTCCATCTTTTATTTGTACTTTCCTCCACTGTTCCTAGCCCATAAACAGGCCCTAGCACTACGTCACGGTCTTGATCCCTCGTGTTACCACCATATGACTTCATTGTAATTACAATGTATAGACTTGCTGGAGCCACAAGCTTTAGCCGTCCTACATATCTTTAGACTGGTACAGGGCGTCAGTGGTACACCCAATCAATTAATCAATCAGTTATGAGCCCCTTGTCGCTTACCTATTAGAAGAAAGGTGAAATCGACAAGAGTCGTCCAATTTTAAAAGCAGACCATCCATCCATCGAATCACTACAATTTACTCTCTCTTCCCGTTTCAAACTCCCCCTCCAACTCACAAACCAGCGCTCCAGCCCCCACATCCTATCCTTCCTCCTCCTCCTCCCCATCCCCAAAAATCTACTTCACAACCCCGTTCATCTGACTTCTGACTTCGACTTCCATTTTCATCTGTGTGATTACACAGATTTTTTGACCGGCCAATATCTCCTCTCCCTTTTCCACGCATATTTCGATGAGTTTTCCAGGAAAGGGTGTTAAAATATGGTTTGGGTTCTGGGGGTTGCCTAGACGATGGGAGGATTGTTGGGAGGACGGAGTGGAGGAGGTGGTGAGTGATAGAGTGTAGGGAGTTGATTTTGTGGTGGAGGAAGAAGAGGGAGAAATAAAGAGAATATTGGCTTTGAGAGAGGAAGGAAAGTTGTTCGTTAAGATGCGGGTTATTTGCAGATGATATGGTACCGGCGCCGAATTTTCAGATATATCATCCGTAGTTGAGGATTTATCGGGAGTAAGTTCAATATTCCATGCATCTCTCGGACGAAACACCACACTCGATGAGGAAGGTACAGCCGGCAATGAGCTCGTCAATATCGGTACTGCCAATTCTTCGAGGTCTCGCTTATCTTCTTGGCGGATTTAAGCAGCACCGGTAGATTCATCTCCAACCATCTCGTGTCACACTCCTGTTTCCTAAAAGCTTCACTATCCAAAATCGCTTGTAACAAATTCAAATTTGTTTCAATGCCAATGATATAGGTATCATATAATGCCCGTTTAGCTTTCGCAACAATATCTTGCCAGGTAGGTGCGGTGATGATGAGTTTTGCTAATAAACTATCGAAGTCTGTGCCGATGATGGCAGGGGTTGAAGGGTGCAGATGAGTATCTACTCGAATACCGTTTCCGGAGGGAAAATGGAAGGATGAGATTTTTCCGGGACTGAGTGAGAAGTCCTGAGAAGGGGATTCGGCTGTGATGCGAAGTTGGAGGGAGTGAATTTGTTGTGGTGTTGTTGATGAGGATGGAGCGAGAGATGATGGGAGTAGAGATGAAAGAGACTGTCCTTGAGCGAGTAGAAGTTGAATTTTAACGAGATCAAGACCGGAGGCTAGACTCTCGGTAATATTATGTTCGACTTGAAGACGAGTATTAATTTCCAGAAAATAGAATTCGGGCGTTAACGGCCGAATGAGAAATTCGAAAGTTCCGAGTGAGTAGTAATTAACCTTCCTGGCCATCTTCAACGCACTTTCAATAACCTTCTCCACAACCCCCCTATCCGCAACCGAGCACGGGGCAAACTCCACCACTTTTTGAAATCGTCTCTGAATACTGCATTCCCTTTCCCAAAGGTGTCTTACCCCTCCTCTCCCATCGCCAACAATCTGCACCTCTACATGTCTATAGCCAACTACCGCCGCTTTCTCCGCAAAAACTTCCTTGCTTGGGCTTTCTCTCAATGCTGCTTTTAACATTCCTCCTAGCTCGTCTTCTTGCGTCACGATTCTGATACCGCGACCTCCGCCTCCATCTACTGCTTTGATAATGATAGGATAACCTACGTCCGTTGCGAAGTCTCGGAGTTGAGAAACATCATCTGTGGGCACTTGAACAGCTGGAGAATCGGAACGTGGCATTCTTCTGCGAGGTTTCTGGCCATCAATTTATTACCCGTTCTCTCTAGAATTTGAAATCCGGGTCCAATCACGATTGCGTTAGCTTCTCTCCACATTCTTTCTACAAACTCCGCAGATTCGGAAAGGAATCCATAGCCTGGATGAACCGTATCGATATTGTATTTTCGAACTATAGAAATCAGAGTTGAAATATCGAGATATGAAGATGGAGATGGAAGTTGAATGGAATGGGTTGAGTGGAGAGTATGTGATGAGTCGTTCGAGGTGTAAAGAGTGTAAGTTTCTATGTCCAATTCACGTGCTGTGGATAGGATCCGTGTGGCTATTTCTCCTCTTTTGGGAGTTCGTCTGGGGAACATAGAAGAGGGGTTGTGGGTACCTGTTTGCTATGAGAAGACGCTTGATGGGACGGTAAGGTGGATGTTGCATTTCTTTGCGTACTGTTTAGAAGCCAGGGAGTATATCGAGCTATGTCCTGTGTCCGAAGTTGAGAGAAAAATATGTTATGGGCTCATATAATAATGATCGAAGCTTCCTCCATGTCTGAGATGGGGCCGAGATCTCGGGTGTGGTCAAGCTTCCCCACAAAGCATGGGGCAGGTGGTATGCCGAGGTCCAAATCATGTAGATCAATGGAGCTTCATTAACAAGCTCTCGAATCTTTACTTCTAGTCTCACAAATGAGTATCAAAACATGACATTTGGGAACCAAATACCACCTAATACACTATGACAGACGATAAGAACGAGAAAAGCTCCTCAAAAGTCGCTTCAGATAGAATATCCCAAGTCGTCGGTCACATTTCCAATACATCCAGCAAACGTCGAGGTCTCAAAACAAAAAATGACCTACCAGCCGATTATTCAGATATTCTCGGGACAATATCCTCCTTACAAAAAAACAGCCCAAACACCTGATCTCGCAAATAAAGGATATATCCGACAAAAGCAAGCCGGTAAACTTTGGGTTCGAGAACGAGCTCTTCAATTACTCGACGAAGATAGTTTTCGCGAAGTAGGTTCTATTTCAGGAACTGTGTCATGGAGAAAACTAGACGCTTCGGAAAATAAAGGAAAAAGGGAAGAACCTATTTCTTACATACCGAGTAATAATGTACAAGGTTTTGGCTTACTGAGGGGAAGAAAAATATTATTTACAGCGGATGATTTCAGTATTCGTGCTGGGCATGCGGATGGTGCATTGGCGGAAAAAACGATTTATATGGAAAAGTTAGCTGTTGCGTTGAGATTGCCGATTGTGAAATTAGTAGATGGCTCTTCGGGAGGGGGATCGGTGACGACAATTAGAAAAGATGGGTTTTCTTATATACCTCCCATGCCATCTTTCAATCATGTGGTCGAGCAATTGAATATGGGTATTCCTAATTTAGGGGCTGTCCTGGGTCCAGCTATTGGACTTGGAGCTGCGAGAGTCGTTTCGTGTCATTTTTCTGTTATGGCTGCGGATGTTGGAGCGTTGTTCAATGCTGGGCCGAAAGTTGTTGCTGGTGAGTTCATTGTATTGACGAAAAGAAAATGCTAATCGTTAGTAGGTGCAACTTTTGAGGAAGGACTTACTTTTACAGATCTTGGTGGACCGAGCATGCACTGTACTAATGGTACCATTGACAACATGGCGACCAATGAGCAGGAATGCTTTGAACAGCTGAGGTCTGTTTTGAGCTACTTACCAAACTTCGGTGCTTCTTTGCCTCCAATTGTAGGCACAGAAGACCCAGCCGATCGACTTTGTGAAAGTCTACGGACAGTCATTACACGTCGAAAAGCAAGAATGTATGATCCTAAGAAAATCATAACAACTGTAGTAGATGCAGAAAGTTGGTTCGATATTGGAGCACTTTGGGGAACCAGTGCAATCGTCGGTCTCGCAAGACTTTCTGGTCGACCCGTCGGAATTATATCTCTAAATTGCGAGATAAATGCTGGTGCACTTGATGCCGGTGGAAGTCAAAAGATCACTCGACATCTTAAATTTTGTGATGTTTTTAACATACCCATACTCCAATTTGTCGATGTTCCAGGATATGCGATTGGGACAATTGCGGAGCGAGCAGCGACAATGAGACATGGGGTAGCACTTGGGACAACATATTATTCTACAACGGCTCCAGTCTTTAGTGTTGTGACGAGAAAAGTATACGGAGTAGCTGGTGGTATCATGCTTGATTTTAGAGATCCTCACTTCCGTGTGGCGTGGCCAAGCGGAGAATGGGGAAGTCTTCCATTAGAAGGAGGTATTGAAGTTGGACATGCTGCAGAATTGAAAGCAGCAGAAGCTAACGGGAAAAGAGTGGGAAGATACAAAGAGTTGGAAGAAGAATATACTCGGCTGATGAATCCAGTCAGAACAGCTAATGCGTTTGGAGTTGAAGAAATTATAAATCCTGCTGTTACAAGACAGATAGTTTGTGAATGGTTGAAGCACGTGTAAGTGAAATCTTCTCCTAGTGTTTGTGGCATTGGCTGATATCATCTAGATATGAGGAATTATTGCCTATCAGACTTCTGGATCGTGCAAACGGGAAAATTCATCCAATGTTTTACTGAACGCCGTTCCCTTTGAATTATCTATTCTGTTCCAAAGTCCCATTCACGATTGGTTGTAATGTAGGGACAGTACACACCAATAGGAATAATTTTGAGCACGTGCGATGACCTTTATCCCTGCATCGAATGTTCTTCATTTCTTCGCTGGTCCACGCGTTCATACATTTGGTGGCGTTGGTGTTCCATATGTGGCTGCTTGTCCTGTCTTACTGGCCAAAAGAATAACAGAATAACAGTCCTCTTGAAGATCATGAGCAATAAAAGCTGATTCATCTAATACATAAGCTGTACTGGATATGTTGATATGGCTCAACTTTGACGTTACAACAATCTGATCGACGTGACCATCTGATATTTATCGGACTGCCTCTTCCAAATATTTCTCAAAAATAAATTGCAAAACAAAACAGAGGAAATTGTAATCTTACTATAAAAAGAAGTCAATTGGCTCTGTACCTGAATCCTGATATTGGTCGTTCAAGGACTACCCAGCATACGTCACTGATATTAAGCGAGTGAGGCAATTCCAAGATCTACAGTATGTATATCCAACTTTCGCATCTTAAATGTGAATGATTACCCCCCCTCTTCCAAGACGTTTTTCTCCACAACGAAAATAATTAAACTCTGACACATTTTTGAACAATTATAATATTATTGAAGTTATTCCCAAATTTCTAGAGATTTACGTCGAGAATTATTATCAGACATTCGCAAATATGGGTGTTGCTTCAACGAGTGGGTTATATGTTTCTTACCAACAATAATGAACAGGCGCTGACACTTTCCCCAAAAGTTCTTTTAATCTTAATTACCGTCCTAGTACCTCCAATCGGTGTCTTCTTAGTATCAGGATGCGGACCTGATCTCCTCATAAACATATGTTTAACACTCCTTGGGTACGCGTTCCTTCTCCTCGCCCAATTCCATAAACTAACATCCACAAGATACATACCAGGACATATCCACGCGTTCTATATCGAATATGTGTACTATGAGCGACGAGAAGCAGGCAGAGAGGGAAGATTCCAAGCAGCAAGAGCGCCAGGAATTTATTCGGATAGGGTGCAAGGAGGTGGTTACGGTACGATCGTCGAACCTACGAATTAATGGGGAGCCATTGTCTGAGTTGAGCTTGTTTTGCAGTCCATGAGGCGAGATCATAAGTCGATTGGGAGTTTGAAGGGAGGGAGGATATAATAATTGGGTGTTTTAGGGGAGTGTGATGAAGATAATATTGGAAATATAATGGTGGAGTGATAGACAGTAGAACTGTGCCTTTATACTGGGAAAATTGGGGTAGAGATTCGAAGACGTCACAGGAATTACATTTGGATACAGTTTGATATTCGAAAGCTGTAGGAAGGCTGCGTTGGGTTGACGGTACCAAGCTGGATTTCTGTTTCTTCCATCCTTAGTATTTGCAGAAGATGAACCTCAATATAGAGACACTGCATCTTCAATATCGAACATATCATGAATACAATTCCTCCATCATTTCAAATGTGATATGCACCGCCACATCACAGAGTAAGCTTCAGCCACATATTACCCCACAATCCACTAGTTTAGCTTAATTAATCTTCAAGCTTTCAGATTGAGACGTGTTAAACCCGAAAGTCCAGATTGCGATAATCTCTCTATCTATCGAATCCGTCCTCATTTGACGTAACCTCAACCACTACAATACAATTTGGACTCATACGACGACGGCGCATGTAGTAAAGGACTTTGACCGCATATACCATATCTTCCAATTGAACGCAAAACAATTAGAGCAAGCATGCATTCCTCAGTAGTGCGCATCCAAAATGTCTTTGGATTCTTCACCACAGTGGCATTTGTCGTCGCGGCTTTGATCGCATGTACAGATATCATTTTGCCGCGGACACCCAGTGCCAAAGTGGAAGTGAAAGATATCCAAGTGTATGCCCCCCACTCCCATCCCATCCCACCCCTCCTCCAACCCAGCTAACTCTTCTCAGCGTAAAAGGACGTCCACATTACTATTCTACCAAGAAAGAAGAATACGCACACATCCGTTTTTCCCTCGACGCAGATTTCTCCTCCCTATTCAACTGGAACACTAAACAAGTTTTTGTCTATGTTTCTGCATCATGGCCTTCCAATTCCTCGGAACCAGAAGTACTAAATAATGAAGCGGTTATTTGGGATACGATTATTACGAATCCGAGCGCGGATCATCTGCAAAATATTGGGCCGGCTGCGATGAAGAAATTGGTTAAGAGTAGTAAGGGAAAGGGTATTGATCCTTCGAGGTTGGTTTTCCGTTTTCATTTTTCTTCCTTTGACCTTTTTCCCTCTTAGAACATATGCAACTTACGTGATATACTAACGATCATCACCTACAGAGGAATCCTGAAACTCAAGAATCAAAAAGCAAAATACCAAATCACGCAACCGGGTGGGAAACTCGCCTCAACAGAAGGAGTAGTGTTGAAAGTTCATTATAATGTGCAACCGTGGGTTGGAGCACTCACTTGGACTCCTCAAATAGAGTTTTTGGGATGGAAAAAGGTTAAGGGGGGTGTGAGTAAGGTTTTCGGATTACCAGCTTTGAAGGAGAAGAAGAAGACGGTTGCAGAGGAGGGGACGAATGGTAGAGGTGTTTAGTGTGTTCTAGAAGGGGATAGGGTCAACGGTTTAGTGATTATGGAATAATCTTTGGAGATGGGGTTAGCGTATTGTTATAGAATTGGACTGGAAGACTGCGGATGAAAAATCTACCATGCTGGGTTTCGGCAATGAACAATGGTGTTCCAAAAATCATTACACTGACTTCATTTCTATCTATTTCCATTGAGCTTTCTCCGTCCTTGGTTTGTTTCGACTAGCACCGCCATATTCCATTATAATCGCTCCCGTAGCGAAAGCCTACAAGTGTAAGAAGCACAAGGAATAGTAATGAAAGATGTATACTATTCGTCAATTTCAATTTCCCATTCTCCATCCTGTTTCTAAAAAAAAAGCATGAAGAGAACCGTATGAACAATTAGATCAACTCATATTCTAATTTGATGGCTTGCATACCATCCATGGAGGGGGAGAGGGGGATGTTTATCCTGGGGGAGAAACGCGGGATTGAGGTTTGTAGGGATGTGGAGGAAGTGGGAGGCTGGAAGGTTGAGAATTTGAAAAGGGGGAAAGCGAATATGTTATGGTAATGGTCATGCTCATGCTCATGCTCATAGTAGTTGATGATGATGATCGATAATAAGAATCAAAAAATGGTGATGAAAATAAGGGGTTCAGAAAAAGAATAAGTAGTATTTGATTGATATTCAATAGTAATTCAAGCTAAACTCAGAATTTTCAATACAATATTATATTTTGATTTATACTATCTTTACTCCTTTTTCTCTATTCTTATTCCTATCCGTAAATCTATTCCTACTCCCATCCCTACAATAAAATCACAAATACCAAGTAAATACTAGCTACAATTCCCCCTTCATTTCTCTCATCTCATCTCACCATATCATTTTCATCTGTACCAACCTACAGGTATAAATATATACAATATATATATATACTTCCCCTTACCTTACCTTTCCCTTCCCTTCCCTCCCCATCTCAAAACCCCGAATCCTCTCACCCCCTCTCCAATATTAGTAGTAAATAAGTAAGTCCCTCACGAATAGCGAAATCGAGGAAAAGCAATGTAATCTTACTAATCTTTCGTAATATTTACAATAAAGGAAGCAAGCAGGTTAGTGGAATGAATGTATGGAATATTGAGTATATAGATATAGATAGATTGATTGTAGTGTTCTACATTCTATAGCTAGAGCTATGGAAATGGAAGGGAAAGATATATGTGTTTGTGTCTTGATCTTTGGATATGTATTGTATTATTGTATTATTTATAATTGTTTTTCCTCGCTTATATAGTGGGTCGCTAGTCGGGTGTGGGTTGGGAGAAGATAGTGAATATTGCTAGAAAGGTTGGGAGTAATGAGTTGAGGGATGGATGGATGGATGGATGGATGGGGAGGTATGTTAAGTCTATGGTTATGCGATAGGAGAGGGATCTTTAGGAAAGGACACTGGATGGAGGAGAGATTTGGTGATTGGGTTACCTAGGTTTCTGGGACGGGGATTGTTTCAAGATGACTGGAGGGGTGTGAGTTTGTGGTGTTTATGGCTGTGAGGATAGAATTGATATTACAATATAATCAATGAATGGAAATCTATATTTTTTTGATGATAATAGACTTTGTGAGTCTATGGGGATGGAGTGTTAATAAGTATATAGATACTTGTCATCTTATTCCTCTATACGCTCAGAGCTTGGAATCTTTCTTCCACCTCTCAAAAGTCTTTTTATTGTTTAGACAATCCCCAGAATTCAAATTATATTTTAATGCCATTTGCAGGAAATCTGTTGGAATATACATAGAGAAAGGAGATAGGATATTGGTTGATTAAATAATTTTCATAATTAATTCAATGAAAATGAAAATTGAGATTAGAAGTTAAAGGAGTAAAATTATATAATGGATTTTCTGGAATACCCTGTGGTAGTAAAATCCGTACTTGACGAAGTGATTGTTTCATCATTACTATAAATTCTTCAATACTTTCATAATATATTGAATAAATCGTTTTTAATATA
>JBBMOJ010000368.1:0-41683 GCA_038090695.1 Sclerotinia spermophila | reverse complement strand
CGAATATACCCCCAAAAGTGGGATTCTGCCAGTATATCGCCTAATTAGGCTTAGCACGTTCAGTTGACCAGGGCGCTCAGTTGGGGGGTGATACCTTCTATATAATAATAAGTATATCAAGATTTCAATTAATGAGAAGTGTGTTAGTTTAAATAAGATCTTTTTATAGAGCCCTATTATAAATATAATACTATTCTAAACTGTAAGGTTTAATTGTATATAAGTATATTTATTTATTTCTTTATTTATATTACTTAATATTTGTAATGAATCTCCCTAGGGGTATTCAAATATACTATAAAAATGGACTAATTTACAAAGTGAGAATTCCAATTAGGTATAGCAATTTATTTTCAAAGCTAAAGGCTATTCACCCCTTTATAAATATAGTCCGGCTTTGTTTCGAAAGGGATCGCTTATATATTAGTATTTTTGGGCCGGCCTGGTTTTTTAATATATATAAAGGAATAGAAAACAAATTCCTTTTAGAAAAAGAGAAAGTAATAGGGTATAAATGAATAGTTAGAATTCAATTGTATTATTAATATTTAGGGGTTGATAAATATATAGAAGATTTTGAAGAGTTAGAAAAGTATATAGATTGAAAAGTAAAAGTTGTAATGAATAGGAAATTGTTCGTTTCGAGGAGGATACAGATGACGTAGTACCCACTATTCGTAGGTCCTAATTATTATATATTGTATTCTGTTTAAGAAACTAGCTATTGAGGTAAACAATCTATAAATATAGATTATTATGAAATTAGCACTTCCGCTTTTGTTTATTAGATTATTAAATTTAGTTATATAATTTAAGATTATTCATTATTATTTATATATTAGGAATTCTTTATTTTATAGTTTTAAATCCATAATCGTTATATCTTTACTATTACTCTATTCTAAAAAGAAATTGAAATATACAAATGAAAAATATATTTGAATATATAGAATCCTTATTAAAAGATCTTTTTTCTTTCTTTAATTCTTTATATCTTTTAATAATTTTACATTCCTATTGTAAAGTTATAAACTAAAGCCTTTCTTTTTCTCTTTTTTTTTCCACCTATTTTATTGTTTTGATATTAATCTTATTCATATTAATTAAATCAGTAAAAGCTTTATAAGGTTTTGTTTTAGTTATTATATTAACTGGATTTATATATCTATCGATCCATATGATTTCGATAATCTCTTTTCGTTTATAGAAATATCTCAATATTATAATATCGATTATTAATCTCTTTTCACTAATTATACCAAGTTTTATAAATAGATTTTATAATGATTTTGAATCTATGAATATAATTAATAGGATCTCTATATTAAAAATCGCTTTAATTGTTAATATTATTACAACTTCTATATCGAATCAATAAACTAATCTATATAATTCTAATACTAATATACTTCGTATAACTCTTTTGTATTTGATGAATAATTAATGAATAATATTAATATTACTATATTTATCAATCAATATAATGATATAACTAATTTGGAATAAATAGTTTTTATTATTTATAAATAAAGCATTAATAAATACAACTATTTTGAATAATTCTAAATCGAGTAGTACAAAATTCAATCCTTTGGAGGAGTTTTCTTTTTGCTATTTGGTTTGTTTATTTAGAGTTTCAATATCCTTCTTATTTAGTTGTATAATTTGGGCTATTATTAATAAATCGAATAATAATTCTAATTAATATATAGTAGTAATATATATACCTCAGGCTTATTATACTATATATTATTTATAAATATCAATATTTTTGTATATCTTGCTGTATATTCTATAAATATCTATTGGTTTTATAAAAACGGGCTGAAGATTAGTATATTATTTTTCTTGAATTATATATAGATTATTATTATCTTTGAATATAAGAATTATATTATTGAATTTTAATAGATATTTGTCTATTAATTCTTTTCGATCCTTGGCTATAAGATTTGCTTTTTTAAATTACTTTTCTTTAGTATTTAGAAATTTATTATTTTCAATAATAAATGTATTATCTATTTAGAGAGCAACAATATTGAAGCCAATATTATTATTATTAATATAAAGTCAGTATAGATTGTATATTGATTATTTCATATTGAGTTTCTTATAATAATGAATATAATATATTTTGAACTAATGGTTCCCTACCTTTAGTACTCTATATAAAGGTTTTATAATTAATAAAACTATATTTTATAATATATTCATTTCTTTTGGAATATAAGTATAGAATATTCAATACAAATTCAATATTGATTGGATATATATTTGGATAATATTGTGTATATAAATACTGATACCCTTTGTTTTCATTATATTGATTACTAATACGGCTATAATATATTAGCTCGATTATTGAATTATAAATGATTCTATTAAAACTAATATTTTATTTATATTATTATAGACTTAGATAATGAATTGTGATTTTCGAAATTCATCCTCGATACCTTCGTTTTTAATCTTATCAACAAAATAGGATTTGAATATATATATTCCTTGAAGGATATTCAATATAAATGTAATTTTGAATACACCTTTTTCTAATAATCTATTAATCTCTTTTTATTGTAATTCTTTATATTCAATAAAATTGAATAGATCTATTAATAATTATTCAATATTTTTATTATTCTAGATATTTATTTGGATTTAAAGAAGGATAATTTGAGGTTTTGATTTCTTTAGTATTTTTCTTATTAATTTTTATAAAAATTCTTTTTGTAGTTTTCTTATAAATAATTTTTAAAAGGATTCTTTTTTGTTTTCCTTTTGATCTTTATTATTATTGTCTTAAACCTTTTCAATCTCTTTAATTTGTTTATTTTCATTATAGTATAATTTTACTAATATTAACTAACAACTGATTGGTCCACTAAAGAGATTGATAATATATATTTCTTTTTATATTGAAAATAGAATCTTTGGACTATCCCATTCTCCTAACATAATACCCTTATCTTTTCTTCAGATTATGATTTTACTGTTTAATAGAAGACTATATAATAGAATTATAGATAATCTGTTTCGGGTATTTAATATATTTTGTATTTTTATTATATTTCTCACTTTTTATATTTCTTTTATAGCTTTTGTAATAGCAATTATATATTATTGGATTATTACTATCAATGGATTTAATTCGATTATTCTTAGAAATATATTGAAGACTAATAATATCGGAATTCAACTATTAATTCCTATTATATTATTGATAGTTTTGATTACTATTTATAATATTAAAGTTTTACTAATATTGAATATTTCAATTTCTTAATGAATAATTTTATATAATCTTTATAAAGAGATATAATATCATTCAATAATATCGATAGAGTGATATACTTCAATAGGTATAATCTTGATATTTGTATTTATAGATAATATATATTAGTAGAACTCTATATTTATAAAGTTTGTATTTATATTGGTTGTAATATATTCTAGTGGTTTAATATATATATCTACTTAGTACTTATATAGTTTATTCTATATATTCTCTGTTATAATATTCTTTAATATCGGATTGTTTCATCTATAATATATAATACAACTTTACTATCGATATATAAAATATCTATTAATATAATATAATTGAATTCATAATCGCTATCTAGAAATAAAAACTTGAATCTATTTAGAGATTTTCTATATAATTGATAATAATAATAAAATTTCGTTAAGTATTTTATAGCTTCGAGATTATCTTTATATTTAATATATTTCAATATTTTATATAGTTTTCTTATTAATAAATGACCGAATTATTAATATAGGTATTATAATTCGATATTAATAAATAAGCATTTGTTATTATATATAATACTTTGAATAAGGTTTTGTATATTAACTTTTCAAAATAGAGAAATATAATTGAATCTTCAAAATACTAGGAAAATAGCTATAAATATTACCAATATATTATTAATATTATTATAAAAGCATTTGAATTTATCTATATCTTTAAAATATAACAGAAATAGGATATTAGCTTTTACAATATAAAATTCTATTATATCAAAAAGGAAATTAATATAGAATAAACTAATTAAGGTTGCCTTTCCAATCCCGAATTATATAACAACTTTTCCTATTGTTTTAAGGTTATATTCAATATTATTAATTGATTGTTATATAAGATATTGATTAAAACCAACTATCAATCTTATAACTATATCTATATCGATTATAATATTAAAGAATTCTAATATATTATATCAGATATTTGTATTTCCTATTATTGTTTTAATTCTAATAATTAATATATAGATTGTAATATTGTTGTTGAATATATAAATTAGTTTATAGTTATTATATAAACTAACTATTATAAATATTGTTTTAATCACCTTTTTTATTTCATTATTATTGTTATTGTCTCTATTATTGAAATATTAATCAATAATATTATCACTATCACTTTCTTTATTGATATATTATTCATTCATAATAAATTGATCATAATATTTCTGAAATATATTCTTATCGAGATTATTGTATTTCTTTCGATATTTGTTTCTTATAATATCCTTCTCCTTTTTACTATATTTATAATATCTACAATCTTTCTTCTTATATCCTAGAAAATAGCAATTATCTTTCCCAGATTATACTTGATCTAAATAATACTTGTTTTTATTAAAATTATTAAATCATAAGCGATATTATATATTTTAACCATTAGTACTATTATTATAGAAATATTAGTTTATTAAAAATCGTTCCTTAGTTCTTTTTTTCGAGAAGCTCTTTGTATATAAATCGATATATTATTTGATAATATTAATAAATTCAAAAACATTTTATTGTGGATTGTTTATTACTCTATAATATTCTAATATATTATTACAAACAATAATAATCTTATTGATATAGATCAAGATATTTTTCATATTTTGGAGTATATTATAATATAGAATATATATATCTTTAATAAGCATATTAAATACTTTCTAAATATCTTTTTTGGAATCTTTCTTGATATATAAATTGAGATTGATATTATTCCATTTTCAAAATATATTTCTTCAATATACCAATTCTTCAAAGTTCTCTTTTATCATCTTATATAAACCCTTATTTGTATTTGGAAGATTAATAAAATTACTATTATAAAAATTAAATACTAATTCAATCAATATAATTAGGAATACTAATAGTATTACCTTTTCTAAAAGGAATACTTTTTTATATATACTATAAAAGAGATATAACTTTATATTAAACAAATCATTATATCCCTTATATTTATTCTCTTTTCTATAAATCTTTATCAAATTAATAATTATCTATTCTATTATTTTTTAATTATAATTATCTGATTGCTTTTCTTTCTTTTTCTTTGTTTAATTGTTTTTATAACTCTTTTGATGATTATTAAAATCATTATTATTATTTCCCTTACTACTCTTATTATCTGATTTATTCAAATCATTTGAATTATCAAAATCTTATAGAAATAATTTCGTTTTTTTCAATCTCTAATCTTTAAACTTTGATTCTTATATTCTATTCGAATTTGCTTTTATAAAAAGGTTTTTGTATTTAGATTCTTTATCTTTATTCGAATCTGATTTTAAAAATGCTTTATTAATATTTAATAATATAATAAATATAATTACTAATAAAGAAGATATTAATTATTATAAATTATATTTAGTAGTTCCTAATACAATAGGGAGATTCGATTATATAATAGATACAAATAGTTATATTATACGTTTTTGATATTCGGTAAGGTCTATTATAAGCCATTATTTTTATAAATATTAATATAAACTTTATAATATTATAGAAAATCCCGAAATTTGAAAAGTATCACTCTTTATATATTACTAAAGTCTTTTTTTATAAATACTTTAAAATCGTTAATGAAAATAAATTGAAAGAATTTATTAATAACTTTGTTGAACTTATATTCAATATACTTGTATTCTATAAATGCTTTACAATATATAGAATTAAATCTTAAGAAGTAACCTTTATAAATTACTTTTGCTTTTCATATATCCCTAGAGTATTCGAATTCTAATATTAGATTAAATAGTTCACTTGAAGATCCTTTTATAATTTCGGATTCAATATTATCGAAATTCTCTAATATTAATATTCTGAATATTTCATTTTTATCAACTTTATATCTTATTACAAAATTGCTAACTAATACCTCTAATAAATAATCTTCCAATACTAATTCATCTATTATATTAATATTAAAGCTTTCAAAGAAATAATCAAATATAAATTCGAATATCTCTTTGAATTTACCTTTTCTAAAATATTTACTAAATAATAAACCAAATATATTAAAAGGAATTGTTTATAATATCGATAGGAAATATCACAATATAGATATTGATTTATCAAATTATAATCTTTCAAAATTAATTTATAATATTACACTAATTAATATTCGTTTCAAAAAGGATACAAATAATGTAGTATCCATTATTCGTAAATCCTAATTGTTATATATTATATTCTATCTAAAAAGCTAACTATTGAAATAAACAATCTATGAATATGGGGATTGCTACGAGGCTAGCGCCTCCGCTTTCGCTTACTAGGTTGTTAAACCTAGTCATGTGACTTAAGGTCATTCACTATTGTTCATACAGAAATAGTTTCCTAATAATTCGAAGAGTATATTAGCATTTGTTTATTCAAAGCTAGAACAAATCCAGAAATAGAATCCCGATTTATTAAAAAGTTGGGTGAATAGAACTAGGCTTTTAATAAGCCTTTTAATATATATTATTATATTATTAATAGATTAGAGGTATAGAAGTGCTTAAAGCTAATTAGTTTTTAATTGATTGTTGATTGAGTATTTTAAAAAATGGAATAATGCCTTTGGATTACTATAGGAGTATTTCTATTTGTTTATTAGATAGTTGAATCTTTTATAATAAATTGTAAAATCACTATAGCCGGTTTTTATTATTAATAATCTATATAATATATTTCTGGGGAATTCTAATTATATAAATTCTTTTATATTATAGTTCAACTCCTATAGCTTATAGATCAAAAAAGTGTTAGCACTAGCAGATCACTATTAAAATATCTCCAAAAAATGGTATTTTGTATAGAATTTAGAACAAATCTTATTAATTATAGGTATTTGAATAATATCAATATCTATAGGACTGAATATGTTTTTATTTATTAGATAGTCTACTATCTTATTATTAGTAATATTAATTTAGCTCGGTAACCATTTGATTCTGATATTATAGGTTTTCATTATTTTATAATATTTATAAAAAGCCTATTATAATAATATTACTATATTACTGTATATATATTATATAACTAATATATTATTGATATATATTTATATCCGTTTTGTAATAGATTTATAATAGGTTTTTATAAGATATTCGAGGCTACATTATATATCGATTGTTTTTATATTGAAGATATAGGAGTCAGTTCGTATATATTTGAATCTAGAAGCGATCTATATCTTATTTTGATAAATTGTATATCTATATCTTATATTTCATTTACCTTTCTTGTTTTTCTCCGAATTATCAAAAAAGATAGTATAATCATTAGAAAGGAGTTTATTCTATTACTTATTTAAAGCTTTAATAGTATCTTCCTTTTTTATTCTTTTAATAGGATTAGTGTAGTACCCTAGTGAATAATAAGGTTGGAGTAGTTTCGATTGTTGTGTATGTAGCAAACAGAAATAGATTATATTATAATTACTTTCTAGAATATCTTATAATATAAAATAGGTTCGCTATACCTACAAACACTTTCCCAATATACTATAATAGAGCCACTAATACTAAACTCCTATAAAATCCTTTGACTATATTAAACCATTTCCAGTATATTTACTTTCGGAAGTTTTAATTAGAATTAAAATTATTGTTTTATACTTCTACTTCTATTTGCTCCTTAAATCTATTCAATATTTCCTTTATATTTTCTATTCTATAATTTTCTATTATAAACCAATATATATATTCATTCTTTCAAGCTATATGAATAGTATTATTATCGCTATTATTATATACTACACCCTATAGCTAATAGCTATTTCGCATTACTCTATTAGATCTCTTTTATATAATAGAACCGATTATACTTTATAGGCTTATTATATTAAACCCTTAATCAAATAGTCTTTCTATAATATTTCCAATCTATTAATCAAAACATTATTTATAAAATCCATCTCCTCAATATATAGTTTGTAATTAAAAATAAAGGATTAGGAATATATTATATATATATATTATAAACCTAATTTCTATTGGAGGTCTTTTACTATTATAATACTTATCGAGCAATAATATCGAATATAATTTACTAAAAATATTCTTTCTATATTAAAGTTCATTTGCTATTATACTGCTTTTATATATTTGTAAATAAAATACTAAAAGCATTCCTTTTCCTATTTTATATATATTTTCGCTAGCCCTAATAAATACTATTTTAATCTTTATATATTTCCTATTATTCCTTTTACTATTTATAAATTTCCGATCCAGTATATCTATAGATTATATACATTATTGGACTGTAAAAACTCTATATACTAATACTCCAAAAATGTTTTATCGATTTTTGTTTATTAGATTGAGAATATCAGTTCTATTCTCTATATAAGCTTCAATCAATCTTTATTATATTCTAAAAGCTTTATTATTATTGTTTTGAAGGCTAGTTCCACTTCGTATATACTTTATTATAATATATTCTAGTTCTACTTTTTATATAGATTTGTAAAAATATAATTCCATATCAATTCTACTTCCATCTCCTTTCCATTATTGAATGGTTTTTATCTCTGTTTTGCTAATAGTTTTTTGTTCCGAGTACTTTTGTGGATGCTATTTAATATCCAATTATATATACCTTTACTCCTAATATAGTCTCCGATTAGTATATAATCACCACCCAACTTCAACCAACTCTATTTAGCTTTCTGATAACAGGATCAAAGGTTCGTAGGATAGTATCACCACATATAGGTGAGAGTCATCGTATCCCTATATATAAGCATAGAGATTCAATGAAAGGAGATTCATTATAAAAGAAATACTAATAAAATAATAACAAAAATCCATTTTGTAAAATATCGTTTTGCTACTATAATAGTATAAACTTCTCACAATTTTAAGTATAAAAATTCGTAGAATTTAAAAAAAAAATTAATAGAGATGTTTGATATACTATTTATATAACAAATAGAAGATATGTTAAGAACAAAGATACAACTCTTATATATAATATTCGATTTTAAAAGATAAATCAATAAAGGAACCGGATAAAAAGAGAGAATTTATGTTTGAAATCCAGAAAACAACTAATAGATATATTCACTTTATAATATTAAGGAAAAAATAATTTAATACAAAAATATAATAGAACGTATAATCTTAAAAATAAGAAAAGAAAATCTAATAAAAAACTAATATAACTTATAAAGTATATACAGATAGTTTTAATGATTGTGTGTTATCACATAGGGATAAAGTAGCTACAGCTAATCATCTCTAAAAGTAAAAGTATTTCGAATTATAAGTTTTCATCATAATAGAGACTTGTTTTAAAAGATTTAAATGTTATTGGAGAGGAATAAGTTTCTTTTCTGATTCTTTATTATCTTATTTATATAGATATATAGAAGTGTGATGTATAATCAGTATAGTATTAATTATAGATAGATTGAATCAATAGGAACATTACTATTAATATAATATAATGACATATATAATTAATGAATATTATAAACCCCGTTTTATAATCAGGATAGAACTAATAAGTGCTCATTCTTTAAATAATAGACTTGTAACAAATAATTTTGCAGACTGTAGAAGTAAGAGACAGACACAAATAATTTTTGAAAAATAGTATATATCCCCCTATTTTATTGAGAAAAAATCCAGCCATATAAAACATCTTTGCTGAAACTGTAAGCGTCCTCAAGAAAACATTTCATTATGGGATAAAATAATGGAATTCCCAATGAATTCATAGAAAGGTAATAGAACTCTATATTTCATCTCAATAATACTAGAGTCATTTGGGTCTCTTATATTAATATCAAGAGACTTTATACATATTAATATAGCAAGAGTGGAAATTATATAATGAGAATATAGCTCAAAAAAACTAAGTGTTTCAATGACTTTTCGATAAGATATAAGAAAAATCCAATAAGACAATATATGTTTGAAAGGAAAATTAATAGAGTCATCTATATTAATTCATTGTTTGAAGCTCCGATCTATTTACTTTTTTTTTATCATAATAAAAAACGCTTCAGTGTTTATCTGTAATATTAGATTTGAATTCGATCTCAGCTAATAGTTATGTTTATCCTCAGAAATTTATAGTAATTATCTTTATCATGTTTGAAGATTCACTGTTTGCAATTTTATATCAAGAATGGAATCTAGAATTCCAGTTCTTTTTTTGCAAATATAAATGAATAAAAAATTTCAAAGAGAAATCTCAAGGACACTGATGTAGAATATTTTATTAAGCAAAATATAACATTTGGGGTTCTAAATATAGATTATATCATTCAAACAGAATAGAACTTATGAAATTAAAATCTCCATCATTTCCCATTTGATATAGACTTGAATATATATTAACTGAGTTTCTTTATATTATCATTGACATCATAAGAGCTCTAAGCGTTTATTGTTGTTTGTTTAGAAAACTCCTCTAGAAGTTTTAGAGGAATCATAATCAGAATTTCGAAGGTTTGATTAAGAAAAAAGAAGGTAGTATTGTTTATCTATTGGTCACAAGATTTTGTATGATAAGAGCATTGATAAATTTTGATTATCTTTGATTCCGTATCACAGAAAAAGCATTCTGTATCACATTCCTCTCATGAACGAAAATTTGTTTTGATATGCTTTGAAATGAAATTGAAAAACCTCGATTTCTACAGATTCGAAACATGAAAGCTTCAGACCCTCGAATTAGAAGGAATATATTTTATATCATACTTTTGAAATCAAGTAAATAGATCATAGGTAGTTGGATATCAAAAGATATCAAATAATCAATACTACTCAAGAAATTCTTATTTCCATTCAGGATTTAAAGTCTTTTCACATATTAGACATGTAATCTTTTGATTTAGAACCATTATATGAAACTCTGAAAACTTTTGATTAGTTATTATGAGTCGATTGACTACAAGCAATTCAATGAAATTGATTGTAACTCTCATAAATATTGAACTTATGAGTATATGATATCAAAGCCTTCAAGGGAAACATTCTCTTTATTTAATAAATTAGAAAAAAACCTTTATGATAATGGCTTCTACTCAAATAAACGATATAGATACTTATTAATAATTATCAAAAGCTGTTTCAACTCAAAAGGTCATGAAGTAGAAAGACGGTATAGGATTTTTATTTATGATAAAGAAAAGAGTTTGATGTTAATTATGTAGAAAGTTAGTATCACTAGGAAAAATGTTCAATGATTAGTTGTGTTGTTAATTGTTTATAAAGAGTAGAACCCTTATTTAATCGTTGGCGAGTAATATTTTTGATCTTGTTGATTTTTTCGCCAACCCCTTCGGGATTGCTATGGGTAAGATGTACGCTCATTAAAAAAGCTTTGAATTTGAACATTTAGATTTTAAAATATCAATAAATATTATACTTTTGAATAACTGATAACTTCATTATTATACTAGAATTTTTATATAGGAAACCAATTAATATATTAATTCGATATCAAATTTTCATTTAATCTTATTATTATAAAGTTATAATAGTTCCAAGAAAGCGTATATCTTGCTAGTACATATATCCTGCCCATACCAACCACAAAGGGGTTGGCAAGAAAATAATAATTTCACAAAAAAAACGTATACTCAAAAATCATATTTCTCGCCAACGATTAAGCAAACCATACATGGTCAATTAATTTCAATACTTAGTGAACTGTTAAATAACAACTTCTAATATACCTCTCTTGAGCTCTTCACTAAGAGAATAATAAAAAAGCCTTTCCTAAGTCGATACTTTTAAAATGATTCTAAATATGTTACAAAACTTTATATTTCTATATTATTTATATATTTCATATTTCACATATCTATTCGGCGAAATCATTAAGTTATAAAATCTGTTCTATAAGTTTTATACTTTAAAATAGAAGATCCAAAACTAAAGACAATGAGCTTGAAAAAAAAAAACAATCTCCTAGAATTCGTGATAATTTCATAAACTTTATATACTCGATTGCTTACTATGGTTAAAAATAATACTATTACAGAGTATATACTACCAACACTGATTATACTCACAGTACTAGACACTAATTCTATGCGAAAGAGCCATTTCACACTGAAACTCACTATATTTGAGACTTAATGAAAAAGTTATTAATAAATGATATATATCTATCTATATTCAGAATATCGGTTAATGATTATATAAAATATAATTGAAAATAGTTCAAATTATTTTGATTATTTTATTTCAATTTCAAACAAGGCTTTAAAAATTAGAATTATGAAAATCACAAAAACCACTTAATTTTAATAAGAAAATATATTTGAAATAATTTTCAGTTTTATTTGCTTATAATATGTAATTCAATAAATATATAGATTTGAAATGTTGATATATAAAACTTTATGTCTTTATATTTTAATATTTAATAATCTTATCAAGATTAATCTTGTATTCAGTAAGTAATAATTAATTAAAATCAAACTCTCAAAATCATCAACTTCTAGAGTATTATATATAAATCAATCTCTATTAATTGATATATTATAAAAGTTCTACATCTTATAGAATAGCTTCCAATAAAAATATTGATAAAATTCTATAGATAATCTAATAGATAGTTGATTTAATATAATTATTTCAATTAATATATTGTGTTTGATAATCTCAAATCGCGGTGATTTATACACAGTTGCTGTAGTAGCCTTACAATACCTAGTTCAAACATTGGAACAAAATTCAAAAGCTGATTCCATCATTATCGAATATGATTTTAAATGCTTATTTAATATTTAACGAAATTAAACTCAAACAATTTGAGCTGTGAAATATCCATTATAAAGTCTAATAAAACGAAAGGATTTGTATCATTAAAACAGATTACTGTTCATATAATCAAAGAAGATTGGAATTATAAAAGAGTTTTGACACTAATGATTATAATACTAAATTTATATAATGAAAAAAAACGAAGAACCATGATCTCAAATTAGTTAAGATACGCAGCCAAACTCATAACCTATAGAAAATTGAGATCACTGGAAAAGAAATTCACTAGTTAATGCTTTTGATATCGATTTTCTATAACAAGGAGACCTTTCATATAAAGACACTATACTTAATCAGCTAGTAATATATCTAATGAGCTATCCTATCAACATTTACTATATTGAGGTATCGTAATATCGATAATCAAATCGATAATTAAACCCAATATCAGAACAGATTTAAAGTATATTCAATGTGCAAATAACAATAAGCGCTACCTAGATCAATCCAACAATCCTCCTTATACAAACGAATATATCTCTAAAAGTCACTATTCCAATTAAAGAGTAATAAAAATCGGTATTTATAGCTGATATAAAACCAATATAGCCGATTATTTATTTACGTTTTCTTGAAGTGGACTTGGAACTTTTTCAGTGATTATTTGATTGTTGACTTATTTATAATTTAGCCTTATATTTGTATTATCTATATTATCTTTATAAAATGGAAAAATCGAAGAGATCATGACATCTCGCTAAAGAAGTACGTTATTATAAGATATTCAAGTTTATAACTATTATAGAAAAAATAAGTGAAATGTTATTAGTTTTCAATGTCGCTTTTTACACTTTCAAAGTCTCATATATAATTCAAGCCAATCAGAGGGCAGAATACCAGTGAATTCAATGTATTTTTATTGTAAAACCCTAGTATAACACCTAAACCTGTTTTTAGATCTAGAATAACAAAAGTATTAAAATATATTCAATATACAAAATGGGAATATTACAATAGATCTAATGAATTCAAAAAATTTAAGTTAAGTGGAATTGTACTACTATTTACATAATCAGAGTTCTTATATACTATATCATTTTTGTAAATATAAATTCATAACACCCTTTCTAAGTGATTATAAATAGACTATCGATATTAGGAATATGTTGTTTCAATCCGAATGCCCTCAAAATACTTTTGATCTAGCATACAATATTGAATAATCAAAAAGGTAAGAATTATATTGAAATAAATAAAAGCTTTCAAAATATATGATTCTTTCAGGGTAAGCCTTGGATTAGTGGTTGAATTAATCGATTGCATGAAAAGATTGAACTGAGTAAAAATGAAATCTTTCAATACTTTAGTTACAATTGTTTTAACTGTTTATCGAAACTCAAAATTACAAAATTAAGAAACTAGAAAACTAATAAATCAATGAATTAACAGATCAGTAAATAAATAAATGCTTACATGAAAAATAAAATAGGAATCATTCAGATTAAGTAAAAATTTAAGTAGGAATTTAAAAAATCCTTATATATCTAAATAACAATCTAAAAAGTAGTTTTAAAAAGATATATACTAACAAGTTACAATTAAACTATGAAACTATTGAACTATTATATTATAAAATACTATGTAATAGTCCAAATAAGAAATTAATAAAAGAATATTTAAAAACATATTTTTTATAAAGAAAGATATAAATAAGAATATAAATAAGAATATAAATTCAATCTCTTCTAAAAACTTCAATAAAGGGATCTACTAAAAATATTTGTTTTGATTTATAATAATTATTTAATAATTAAATAATTGAACTTTAAAAAGTTGAATAATACAAAGCTCAAGCGTAGCGAGGATCGGGGGCTTGAGGGCTGCTGGCCCCTATGTATATTGAATTATAATAGTGATTTCAAATATTATATAATCAAAAATAAAGATAAAGTATTTGGATTCATAGTCTGAAAATCCTTTTCCCGCAACGACTAGTTTCAAGTAAAAAACATATTAAAATAAACCTCAATTCAAAGATCTATTAAATATCATGTATTGATATTATTAACTATACTATAAATTGAACTAACAAATAGCAACAATCTTGTAATAATCATCTCTGTAATATTATATATATATATATATATTGAAATCGAAAACCTATATTACAAAAACAATTGCTTTTAGGAGCCTCTCCGCCATTATATCATTATCGATATGTATATATAGTATCGAAAACCTTTTGGATTACACTACTCCAATTACTCCAAGGACCCCAATTACCCCTCAACTATTTATAGAATCAATAACAAGCTCTATATTTATTATAATTAAAGTATAATTCGAAAGAATTAATAAGATTAAAAAAGATATGCAACAAATAAATAAAGTTTTTATAATCTTTACAAACTAACTTATAAATAATAATAAAGGGAATCGATATTAATATCAATATATTTTAGAGATTAAAAATATTATATTAATTATACTTTTGGAATTAGTATATAATAATCGATATAGTAATGTGCCACTAGCAATATCAAGTACCCCAAAGATATTCTATTTAAAAGCAATGAAAATACTTTTAGTGTTTTAGATATTCAAACCTATTAATCAGCCTGGTATTATCTGCACTTTCCCCTTTAGGGGATTGAATATAATCTATTTAGAAATAAAAAGAAACAAAAAGGATTAGGAATATATTAATAGAATGATTCTAATTACAATAAACAAGCAAACCTATTATAGGGAAACTAGCTCCTTTTTTTTCGATTGAAAATAAAAAGTGTAATATTAGGATTAATCCTTAGAAAAGTTTCTTATTTATGGAAAAACAATACTGGGTGATTACTATAATACAATATGACTGTTTATTATAATATTAATCCAATTATATATAAAGCAATATAGATTATTGGATTCAGAGTCTCTATCTTGTAATTCAGGCTTTTCAATAATAGCTCGTTTTTAGTGTTTTTGAATAAACCAAGGGGATTATAATTATATAGTAACAAATACTAAGAGTATTACAACCCTTATATTTATTACAAGGAGGTATACTGTTCTATTTGTAGTAAAAAGATTGATGAGTATATAAGGGAATCTATATATTAGCAATATATTAGCACTATATAGTATACCAATTATTTAGGCCTTTTTAAATCAGAATATTTTAATTACTTTATTGTTTCTAAGGTGTATAATAAGAGGATTGTTGTTTTGATTCAACAAAAAAGAAAAACTATCAGAATAATAGGTTTCAGAGTATATCAGGATTTATATTGGCCGGTATTAATAAGCAATCATTAATTATTAATATCCACCTCCTTTTTGTAAGTAATTATATTTGCAGTTTTCATTTTAGGAATTAGAATTATTGTTTATAAGAATACAAATAGTATAAATAGTAGAAAGTGTTAATATAATTAGAATTTAGATTAATTTAATTCTATAGCTATTTTAATAGTAAGACTATAGTATATTGTTTTCCTAAAGAATTTTAATAAACTAGTTTTAGCTGATGAAGTCTTTGGATTTATAGATATAGAGATAGCAGATTATAAATTGTTTGGATTAAGTAATCTTATATCTATCTCCTCTTTATAAATAATATAACCGATATATATTCATTTAGGGATAAAGGGTTTACAATTGTATAGGCTAATATTAGTAGGGGTTATTTGAACTATATTATTTTGCTTCAACTAATCTTCAAGGCGTTAGTAAATATAATTTGTATATAGGAATCCCGATTATACTTGAATAATATAATCCAAAGTTATACAATATATAATAGATATCAATTGGTAAACTGCTAGATAGAATAATAGGCTTTCAAAGAAGGGGAATCGGGTTTATAAGTAATTATATATATTCGAAAAAAGACTGATTTTATTATTCAGTAAATAGAAAATCTAGAGAATAGAGATCTATTATAAATTAGGGTTAATAGTTATTCGATCTTGAATGTTTATTAAGCTTCCCTTAACCCGATGGTAATAGACTATATAATACAATTTGAATCGAATACTTGAATAATTATAGGAGGGGATTTCAATATTAAGAATGAGCTATAAAAACCTAGTATCTCATTAATAAATGAAAGCATAGCTTTAGCTGGTTAGTCGAATATTTAAAGAATACATTTTATAGGCATTCTTAGGATACCGACATATACCTAAAAGCATATCCTTAATTTAACCTTTTCTAATATCCCTTTTATATATATAGAAATCTATAATAAGCTTTATTATGGGTCCAATTATATTATACAAATCACTATTTTGAGAATCAGAGGTATTATAATTCTAAATTAATTCTATTATTGAATAAAGGAATCGGATTTACCTAAACTAAATAAATTAATAATAAATCATTTAGCTTATTTAGAAACTTTTGAGATCTAAATAATAATAGATATCGAATGATATATAAACAAGCTAGCAAAAGCTTTTAACAATTTTATTCATATTATTGGAAATCTTGATTAGGGTTTAATAAAAACCTTATTCTAATAGATTAACAAATATAAAAGATATATTTAATATATTGTAAGGTCTGATGGGATAACAACTTCGAGTTTATAATAAATATATATCAAAATTTATAATGAGTAATCTAAAAAACTAAATAAGCTTATTGAATAATGAAACTTAATAATATTGCAAATAATAAAAAGTTATATAAAATAAGAGATTAATACAAACTTACTTTTGAAAGCTTATTTAAAATCCCTTTTTTATTAATCGATAGATATATTATTATTGAAATAAAGATAAAGGTAGAAGTCTTTTTCTCAGCTATCCTTAATCAATTTAAAACTGATAATAATCTACCAACCGACCCACTAGCTCAATATAGAAGCCCCGCTATTTTTCTATAAAAAAGAATAATTATTATAGAAGAAATAGAAAAGTATATTATTGGAGCTAAGTATATATCTCCTGGTATCGATTGGACTATAATACACTTTCTAAAAGTTTATTAGAGAAATATAAAAGGAGTAATTTATGAGATCTTTATATCCTGCTTAGTATTCAGCTATTACTCTACAAAATGGAAGCTAGCCGAAATCGTTATATTACCTAAAATAGACAAGAAAGATAGATTATCCTTAAGATTGTAGTAGCTGATTACCCTTATATTATATATTAGCAAAGGCTTTAAAAAATATATTACTAATTAGATTTTATAAATAGCTATAAGATTTAATGTAATCAGCCTATAGTATTACAAAGTGTTATTTAAATGGGTAGGTATTAATTTTATAATAGTATTTACTTATAATACAAAGCTTGTTTTTGTAATAGGAAATATAGTAATATTTATTATTATAGATATTCAGAAAGTTTATAATATAGTATTCAAATAATACCTTATAAGCCGAATAATAAAATAAAATTAGCTAATAGTATTTCTTTGATTGATTGATTCTTTTCTTATAAACCAAAAGGTTAGAATTAGGTTCGAAGATATTATAACTGATAAGTTTCTAGTAGTTTATAGAATATTATAAGAATTCCCTTTATCCCCAATTCTATATATATTATATTTCATTGAGCTTCTCAATTAAGATATTAAATATTGTTTTAGCTATATTAATAATATAGCAATATATTATATATCTAAGAATCTATTAATAAATATTAAGGTTTTTTAGAGAAAGATATAGTAGATTATTTAATAGGGCAACAAAAATAAGGTCTTCTTTACTTCAAAGAAGTTCGAATTTCTATATATAACTAAGCGATATAATACTATAAACCTATTACTAATTATCCGTAGGGATTTTATTATATTACTAGTTCCGATAGCTACAAATTCCAATATTCAATCCACTTTGAAATAGCTTGGTATCTTTTTCGATTAATACTTATTTTTCCTTCAATATATAAAGATTCGTTTTATTAAAGCTATAAAAATAGTTTTATATATTAAATCAATAATGTGGATAATATATAGTCCACTAATATCTTGCTTGCAAAAGGCTATTACCATCTGTATACTCCCTATAGCTCTCTATAAAATAGAAATATAGTATAGTAATTAATATAAAGTAGAACTCGATTGGATCGGCCTCTCTATAAATACTGGTATTAAAGGTTATTGCTAATATATTAATATAATAATTAATTCGATTATATATAGAGCACTCCTAGTTTATCGAACAATATCGATTACAGTTCTTTTGGCTGAAACTAGCTTATCATTAGGTAAAGTTACATTTGAATAGATGAAACTTCGCTTTGTATTTCGCCTTCAAATAATTGATATACAATATTTATTAATTGAGTATCTAAAACCATTGATATATACAAAAGGCAGAAGGGCTAATACAATACAAGAACTGATTATTAAGATCCAGTAGTTTGGAATAATTATTTCTATTATATAATAGCTAAAACTATTCCGATTATACTTTTTATTAGGATATTGTAATAACCCTATAGAAAAGTTAAAAAAGAAAGATATTACTAAGACTTTTAATAAATGATAGAATAAACTCCTCTCTAATAATTATATTATCTTTTCTAATAGATTAGAGAAGAATGAGAAGGGTAAATGAAATATAAGATATAGATATATAATCTATCAAAACAAGGTATAAATCGCTTTTGGATTTAAGTGTATTCGATTCGACTTTTATATCTTCGATATAGAGGTGATTGGTGTATAGTATAGCTTTGAAAACCTAATAAAGTCCTGTTACAAACTTATTATAGATTGAATATAGATGTGTATCAATAATACATCGGTTATATAATGTATATACAATAGTACAGCAATATTATTATAATAAGTATTTCATAAATGCTATAAAACAATAAAAACCTATAATATTAAGGTTAAATAGGCCCCAGAATATACTAGCATCGCCAGCAATAAGGTGGTAGACCGCCTAACCAATAAAGATATATTCAATCTTATAGATACTGATATTACTTGAATATCTATAATCAATAAGATCCGTTTTAAGTTCTATATAAAATATTGCTTATTGGAGGTGTTTTAATAGCAATCCGCCAGTATTAAAACCTCCTCAATCTATAAGCTATAGGAATCGAATTATAATACAAAAGAGCTTATATAATTAGGACTCCCTAGAAATATATTATATAAACTATTAATAATAAAAACCAGTTATAACAATTTCATAATCTATTATAAAAAGTTCAACTATCTAATAAATAAGTAGGAGTGCTTTTATGGTACTCTAAAAGCACTATTCCATTTTTTCAAATATACAATTAACAATCAAACAAAAGCTAATTAACTTTAAATACTTTTACATTTTCAATTTATTAATAATATAATAATATATATTAAAGGATTTATCAAAAACCTGAATCTATTTATTCAACTTTTCAATAAATCGGGATTCTATTCCTGGATTTATCTTAACTTTGAATAAACAAATATTAATATATCCTTTAAATTGTTAAAAGTCTATTCTCTATCCACTACAATTTTTATTTTTCAACCCGTATATCCTTCTAATCTTTCAAAATCTTTTATATATTTATTAATCCTTGAGTATTAATAATACAATTAATCTCTAATTGCCTATTTATACCCTATTGCTTTCTTTTTTTTTAAAAAAAATTTATTTTCTATTTTTTATATATACTAAAGGATCAGACTCGCTTAAAAATATTAATATATAAATAATCCTTTTTGAAATGAAATCAGATCACATTTATAAAAAGGCGAATAACCCCTAGTCTTAAAAATAAATTGCTATATTTAATTAGAGTTCTTACTTTGTAAATTAATCTATTTTTGTAGTATATTTGAATACCCCTAGGGAGGTCCACTACAGACGTTAAGCAATATAAATAAATAAATAAATTGAACTAATTTCAATAATACTACTTTCATGGGTTTAGCCCTAGTGATCACTAAACTATTTATTATTGAAACTTAGATTCATAAGAAAATTGAAAGGGGAAGAATTAAAAAAATTAGAAAAATTTCAGGGTTGAAGAAAATAATTATAGTCCTACTATATAACAATTCAATAGTTTTGCTTAGATTTAAGGCATATACACTACTTCGAATCTCCTTTTTTTCTTTACTCTTTCCCTTTCGACTTACTTAATTCCTTCAATCTTTAATAATATGAAGTTTAATAACTATTGGAAGTGAAGTCTTGGAAATAGTATTATTAGATTTAGGCCAGTTTATAATATAGAGGTTCATTTCAAAAAAGTATATTTAATGAACAATAATTTCGGCATATTGTATTATAGGATTATAATACTACTTCTTTTTGTGTAAAATTGATTAATATGGTTCTTTTTTAACAAAATAAGAAAATTAGTAGAAATAACAAACCTTTATACTATTCCTAATCTAAAGATGAATTTAGGTGCTATAACAGATATTTACTACTATTTTGATAGAAATCTCAATATGTTTAATTGAAATACACATAATTTTATTTTTGTTGGTTTTCATTAATTTACAGATTTGAAAGCATTATATAATATAAATATAGATTCATTCTGAGGCCTTGAAGATGTTATAAAGGATTCAGTAAACTTTTTACTGGGTTTTATTTGGAATATTTAGGAAATGTTTATTGTTCTATGATATAGAAATATAATTATTTAGTTATTTGATTTTATGATCTTATGAATAATAAAATTCAAATTTAGATTCGTACCTACTGTATAACGAATCATTGTGGAGTTAGAAATATCAAGAATTGGAGATGATGATAACTCTGTAAGTGATCATTCGAGTATGAATATATTCTACATTAGTCATTGAATAGTCTTTCAAACTCAATTTAGGATTGAGTAAGAATAGACATCATAATACAACAGTTTTTATCTAGTTCTGTCAGGACATAATATCCTTTTATTGGCTAGCTATACTTTTGATTTGAGAGGAGAAATTTGAAGCTGAATTCATTTCCAATCCAAACAAAGCTATTTCTTTAGTCACTATAATATCATATGGATGGTTGGTATTGTTGATTACCGAATTAGAGTTTGATTTAGATAATTTAAATGAATTTTGACAAGTAACTATACACAAGCTTCTAAAATTATTTGAAGATTGAAAATTACAAAAATAACTCTTGTTTATTCATATGAATATGTTTTCAAACAAATAAAAGTCTGTAGTGACTTTGAGGTTTAGAAATAAATATAATCCAAAAGAAAGATCATATACTTCAAGAAAAAGATATGCAATAGTGATTTCTTAAGTTACATGCTGGTCTTTTATCTAATTAGATAATATAAGATAGTTATATTGCCTATAAATATATATATTATATATGATTAGTAATATATTTGTATATTATATGCATTCGCCAAGAGATATCTATCATCAAAAGACTTATGATTACAGGAGTAAAACATCTACAATATTATATCATATAATATTTATGAGTTTAGCTTGAGAATAGCTCGTATATTATTAATTGGAATAATAAGACAATATATTCCCCCCCTTCAGACTTCCGTCTTACTTTGAATAATATAAAATCTTCAAAATTGTTCGTCTTTAATCTTTTCTTACAAAAGAATATAATCGTTGGATTTCAAAATTTAATTTTAATAGAAAGCTATTCTGTATCTCTCGAGTCGAATTGATACTGTTATAATATAATTTTAATTAAATGACTGTTTGGATATGTAATATCATAGAGAGAAGGATAAATATATCGATCATTGAATTAATGTATATTTTATTCAAATTTAAACAAATAATCATAGATTCAATGTTGTGAATGAAGTTGTTGATATACAGATCATTCATATTACTCATTTGATTGATATATATAACAATCGGTCCTTCATAAATCAACTGCCTCATTTCAAGTTTAAAGACTAAATTGTGTCCCAGAGAACAAATATCCCTATAAGATTCCAATGAGAAATCATATCTAAATAACATCAGACTCAAGAAGTACCATTAAAAAAAAATTATTTTCAGTATACAACTTCTGGATTTTATATGATCTTTAACTAGATTATATAATTAATTAGATTTATTAGAACTAACAGATCTTAACAGTACAAAACTACATAATAAAGATTTGAAGCATATAATCGTATTTATAAAAGTGTTAACAAGTATATAATATAATTTTTTCCAAAATCAAAAAGGGATATTTGCTTTTCTAAAACACTCGCTTCCCTCTACGAAGAATAGAACGATTGGTTTGTAAAGTACCGACTATGATTTGATATATATAACATAGGATTGAATAGTGATTTAACAGTAGTAATAGTATTTATTAACATCCGATAAGTCAGCTTAAAACCAACCCTGGGAATCTCCTTAAGGGTATAAGGATTTATTAAGCTATAGACTTATCTAAATGCTACAAAAAGCAATTCTATATATAAAGGGTTTAAGGATCTATTCGAATAGTATCTCCTCTACTGGTTGAGGTAAAGCTAATACAAATTCAAAAACTCAAAAAAGCTAAACAAAATTTAAAGAAATAAATGAAAAAAAAGAAGTTTCAAAAACTGTATATTAAAATTAAATAGCTGAAACTAAATATAAATATATTTCAAAAAAACTATTACTATATCCTTATTTTAAAATATTAAAATGAAGGTATATAAAAATTAGTATATAAAATAAAAATAAAAGAAATGCTTTTATTGGGGGTAAATACTAATATAAAACCAAATAATTCCAAAGAAGTTAGTTAATATCAATAATTCTAATAGAAGGTGTCACCCCCCAACTGAACGCACTAAGCCTAATGGGGTTACCGCCTTATGATATCAACCTCAATTTTATCCCTATTATATTGAATATTAACTATTAAATCGAATAATTATATAATTTAATAATAATAAACCTTTTCTATATTTTTTCAATTGAATTAAATATTTATACTTCTTAATTATAAATTATAAATTATTTATTTATATTACTTAAAATCTGGAATGGACCTCCTTAGGGGTATTCAGATATGCTACGAAAATGGATTGATTTATAAAGTAAAAACCCCAATTGTATATAGCAATTTATCTTTAAGGCTAAGGGCTATTCGCTTTTCTATAAGTATAGTCCAATTCTATTTCGAAAGGGATTGTCTATATATTAGTATCTTTAAATAGATCTAATCCTTCAATATATATAGGGGAATAGAAAGCAGATTTCTTTTAGAAAAGGGGAAGGCAATAGAATGTAGGTAAGTAGTTAGAATTCAATTGTATTATTAGTATCCGAAAGTTGATGAGTATATAAGAGACCTTAAGAGGTTAAAAAGATATATAGATTAAAAAGTAAAGATTATAATAGATAGGGAACAATCTCCCAGAAATTCGAATGGTATATTAGTATTTGTTTATTTAAAATTAAAGCAGATCCGGAAATAGAATTCTGATCTATTGAAAAGTTGGGTGAATAAGCCTAGACTTTTGGTAAGCCTTTTAATATATATTATTATATTATTAGCGGATTGGAAATATAAAAACACTTCAGGCTAATCGGCTTTCAATTGATTATTAATTGAATATTCAAAGAAATGAAGTAATACTTTTAGATTACTACAAAAACACTCCTATTTATTTATTAAATAGTTGAACCTTTTATAATAAACTACGAAATCGCTATAACCAGTTTTCATTATTAATAATCTGTATAATACATTTCTAGGGAATTCTAATTATATAGGCTTTTTTATATTATAGCTCGATTTCTATAGCTTATAAATCAAAAAGATATTAGTATTAACAAATCATTATCAAAACACTTTTGATAAATAGTATCTTATATAGAATTCAAAACAACTCTTATTGATTATAAGTACTTAAGTAATATTAATATCCATAAAACCGAATATACCTGTATTTATTAAATGATTTATTATTTTACTACTAGTAATACTAGTATAATCTAATAACCATTTGACCCTAATATTATTACTTTATAATATTTATGAAAAACCTATTATAATAATACTACTGTATTATCGCATATATATTATATAATCGATATACTATTAATATATATTTATATCTGTTCGTTTCGAGAAGGATACAGATGACGTAGTACCCACTATTCGTAGGTCCTAATTGTCATATATTGTATTCTGTCTAAGAAACTAACTATTGAAGTGGGCAATCCATAGATATGGATTGCTACAAGGCTAGCGCTTTCGCATTCGCCTACTAGGTTGCTAAACCTAGTCATGTGACTTAGGGTCATTCACTATTATTCAGACACTTATTCTCTATAACTTTCATTCTTCAATTTATATATATCCTTTCTAATCTTTCAAAATCTCTTATATATTCACCGACCTATAAATACCAACAATACAATTGAATTCTAATTATCCATTTATACTCCATTGCCTTCCCTTTCTTTAAAGGGAGTCTATTCTTTATTCTATATATACTAGGGGATTAGGCCCTGTTCAAAGATACCGATATATAAGCAATCCCTTCCAAAATGAAGCTGGATTATATTTATAGAGGGATGAATAGCCTTTAGCCTTAAAAATAAATTGTCATATTTGGTTGGAGTTCTTATTTTATAAATTAGTCCATTTTTATAGTATGTTTAAATACCCCTAGGGAGATCTACTATTTATTTATTTATATTATTTAATGTCTATAGCGGACCTCCCTAGGGGTATTCAGATGTGGCTAGAATCTAGAGTTATAATATAGAAAGGGTGCTATTATATATATTAGTAAAACCTTTTAGGGGAAATCTAGATCCTTTTATATTTCCTAAATAAATCAATTTATTATTAATATTAAGGGTTAGATATTCCTTTACAAATATATATTATTTTTTTATAAGGAGATATATATCTTTAGAGATTATCAGCTTATCAGAAATAAGAAAATAATTACTCTTTCTATTGTGAATAAAGAGAGATATAGATATAGATTGCTATAATTGTTATAATAAGAAGTATATAAGTATAGTAATAAGATTATATAAACAATAATGAATAACCTTAAATCACATAACTAGGTTTAACAACCTAATAAGCAAATACAAAAACGCTAGCCTTATAGCAATCCATATTTATAAATTGCCTATTTCAATAACTAGCTTTTTAAATAGAATATAATATATAATAATTGAAACCTATAAATAATAGATACTATATTATCTATATTCTTTTTAAAACAAATACTAATTAATATAATATTATAAATTAAATTTTGAAAAACTATAATTTGATAAATCAATATTTATATTATAATACTTCCTTTCGATACTATAAACAACTTCTTTTAATTAATATCAATAAGATATTCTAATAATAAATATATCTAGTTTATTATTCAACAAATATCCTGGAAAAGGTAAACTTAAGAAAACACTCGAATTTATATCCAATCGCTTCCCCAAAAGCTTCAATATTAATACAACAAATAAACTAACATTGGAAAACTACTTATTAGAAATACCAACTAGCAACTTTACAATAGGGAGCAAAGTTAATAAGAATAAAACATTAAGGATATCAAAAACACCTAAAGATTTCAACAATATCGAACCCGAAACTATAAAAAAACTATCGAATGAACTACCTATTCCAATATCAGAATTCAAATATCTTAAAGATCTACAAAAAGTAAAAGTAATCTACAAAAGTTTTTCCCTAAAACTCGATTCTAAGTATTACAAAATATTTATAGAATACAAATACACTAAATACAAATTCAATAAAGTTATTGATAAATCCTTTCAATATATTTTCACTAACAATTTCAAAGTATTTACAAAAAAAGACTTTAATGAAATACAAAAAACAATATTCTTCAAACTTTAAAACCTTTTATAATATTATAAAGTTTATATTGATATTTACAAAAGTATTATAATAATTTTATATAACGTATATTATAAAGAAAAATATTACAAATAGTTTAAAGCAGAATTTATTAAATATCAAAAATGTATAATATAATTATTCATATCCATTATATAATCAAACCTCCCTATCAAACTCAAAATTACCAAAAACAATCTATAATAACCAATACCTCCCTTATCAATATCTATATCCATTATATTATCGAATATCAATAAAGTATTCTTAAAATCAAATTCGAATAAAAATAAAGAATCAAAATACAAAAACCTTTTTACAAAAGCAAATTCGAATAGAATAAAAAAATCAAAGCCTAAAAACCAGAGATTGAAAAAGACAAAACCATTATTATAAGATTCTAATAATTCAAATGACTTAAATAAATCAAATAATAAGGGTGGTACAAGAAATAATGGTTTTGATAATTATCAAAAAAAACTATAAAAAGGATTAGAGAAAGAAAAAGAAAGAAAAACAATCAAATAATTATATTCAAAAGAGAATATAATAAATAGTTATTAATTTAATAAAAGTTTATAAAAAAAAGAACAAATATAAAGAATACAATAATTCATTTGATATAAAGCTATATCTCTTCTATAATATATACAAAAGAGTATTCCTTTTAAAAAAGGCAATACTATTAATATTCCTAATTATATTGATTAAATTAATACTCGATTTTTAATAATAATCTTACCAATCTCCCAAGTAAAATAAGGGTCTATATAAAATAATAAAAAAGAACTTTAAAAGACTAGTATATTAAGAAAATAGAATAATATCAACCTCAACTTATATATCAAAAAATAATCTAAAAAAGATATTCAAAAAGCATTTAATATATTTATTAAAGATATATATATTCTATATTACAATATACCCCAAAATATAAAAGATATTCCAATCTATATCAATAAAATCATTATTACCTATAATAGTATATTAAAATGCTATAAAGTAATAAACAATCCATGATAAAATATCTCCGAATTTATTAATATTATTCAATAATATATTGATTTATATATAAAAAGCTTTCTAAAGAAAAGAATTAAAAAGATATTTCTAATAAATCAATATTTCTATGATAATAGTACTAATAATCAAAATATATAATATTACCTACAATTCAATAATTTCAATAAAAACAAACATTATTTAAATCAAATATAACTCAATAAAGATAACTACTATTTTCTAGAATATAAGAAGAAAGATTATAGATATTATAAATATAATAAAAAGGAGAAGGATATTATAAAAAATAAATATTGAAAGAAATATAATAATCTTAATAAAAATATATTTCACAAATACTATAATCAATTTATTATAGGTAAATAATACAATAATAAAGATAGTAATAGTAATAATATTATCAATCAATATTTCAATAATAAAGATGAAAACAATAATAAAATAAAAGAAGTTATTAGAATAATATTTACTATAATTGGTTTATATAATAGCTATAAACTAGTTTATATATTAATTACTAAAACCGGAATAATAATGGAAAATATAAATATCCAATATGATATATTAGAACTCTTTAGTATTATAATTGATTTAGGTGTAATTATAAGATTAATAGTTGGTTTTAATCAATATTTTGTATAGCAATTAATTGATAATATTAAATATAATCCTGAAATAATAGGAAAGGTTATTGTATAATTCGGTATTGGAAAGGTAATCTCAATTGATTCATTCTATATCAATCTCCTTTTTAGTATAATAGAATTTCATATTATAAAAGCCGATATCCTATTTCTTTTATACCTCAAAGATATAAATAGATTCAAATACTTTTATAATAATATTAATAATATATTGATAATACTTATAGCTATCTTCCTAGTATTTCGAAGATTCAATTATACTTTTTTACTTTAAAAGATTAATATACAAAACCTTATTTAAAGTATTATATATAATAATAAATATCTATTCACTAATATCAAACTATAATATTTACACTAATAATTCAATTATCCATTAACAAGAAAACTATACAAAATACTGAAATACACTAAATATAAAGAGAATCTCAAAACTATAAAACACTTAACGAAATTCTATTATTATTATTAATTATATAAAAAATCTCTAAGCAGATTCAAATTTTCATTTCCAAATAATAATTATAAATTCAATTATATTATATTAATAGATATTCTATATATCAATAGTAAGGCTGTATTATATATTACGAATAAAACAATCCGATATCAAATAGCCTAATAACTAGAAAATATTATAATAAAGAATATATATATCGAACTATTAGAATATATTACAACTGATATAAATACAAACTTTGCGAATATAGAATTCTACTAATATATATTATCTAAAAATATCAATATCAAGATTATACCTATTGAAATATATTATTCTATTAGTATCATTAAACAATACTATATCCCTTTATAAAGATTATATAAGATTATCTATCAAAAAACTAAGGTACTCAATATCAGTAAAACTTCAATATTACAAATAGCAATTAAAGCTATTAATAATATAACAAAAACTAATAATCTAATCCTGATATTATTAATCTTCGGTATATTCCTAAAAATGGTTGAATTGGATTTATTAACAATAATAATCTAATAATGTGTAATTACTATTACAAAAGCTATAAAAGAAGTACAAAAAATAAAGAATATAATGAAAATCCAAAATATATTGAATATCCAAAACGGATTATCTATAATTCTATTATATAATCTCCTATCAAATAGTAAAATTATAGTTTGGAAAAAGGATAAAAGTATTATATTAGAAGAATAGAATAATCTAAAGATTTTACTTTCAATATAAGGAGAAATATGTATCATCAACCTTTCCAACGAACCAATCAATTTTCGGTTAATATCAATAAGATTATATTATAATGAAAAAGAGAATAAACAAATTAAAGAGATTAAAAAGATTCAAGATAATAATAATAAGAATTAAAAGGAAAATAAGAAAGAATCTCTATAAAAATTAATAAGAAGAATATTAAAGAAATCAAAACTCTAAGTCATTTTTTTCTAGATCTAAATAAATATCTAGAATAATAGGGATATTGAATAATTATTAATAGATTTATTCAATTCTATTAAATATAAAGAATTATAATAAAAAGAGATCAATAGATTATTAGAAAAAGATATATTCAAAATTATATTTATATTGGATATTCCTTAAAGAATATATATATTCAAATCCTGTTTTATTAATAAAAACAAAAACAAAAGTATTAAGAATAAACTTCAAAAGTTATAATTTGTTATCCAAGCTTATAATAATACAAATAAAATATCAGTTTTGATAGAATTATTTATAATTCAATAATCAAATCAATATATTATAATTGTTTTAATAATTAGTATAATAAAAACAAAAAGTACTAATATTTATATACACAATATTATCTAAGTATATATCCAATCAATATTGAATTTATACCAAATATTCTATATCTATACCCCAAAAGAAATAAATCTATTATAAGATATAGTTTTATTGATTGTAAAACCTCTATATAGAATACTAAAAGTAGGCAATTATTGATTCACAATATATTACACTTATTATCATAAGAAACTCAATATAAAGCAATTGATATACAACGTATATTTACTTTATATCAACAATAATAATATGAGTTTCAGTATTATCGCTTTTTAGATAAATGATATACTTATTATTGAAAACAATAAATTTCTAAATATTAAAGAAAAGCAATTCAAGAAAACCAATCTTATAGCTAAGGATTAAGAAGTATTAATAAATAAATATTTATTAAAATTCAATAATACAATTCTTATATTCAAGGATAATAATAATCTATATATAAATCAAAAATAATAATATACTAATCTTTAATCTGTTTTTATAAAATCAATAGATGTTTATAGAATATATAATAAGGTATATAAGAATATCGATATTTATGAATAATATATAGTATAATAAACCTAAAGTATATATATTATTATTATATACTAACCAGAATCATTATTCAATCTATCAATAATAGCTTAAATTATACAATCAAATAAAAAACAATATTGAAACCCTGAATAAATAAATTAAATAGCAAAAAGAAAACTCCTTCAAAGGATTGAATTTTGTATTATTTGATTTAGAATTATTCAAAATGGTTATATTTACTAATACCTTATTTACAAATAATAAAAACTATTTATTCCAAATTGGTTATATTATAATATTAATCAATAAATATAATGATACTAATATTATTTATTAATTATTTATCAAATATAAAAGAGTTATATAAAATATATTAGTATCGGAATTATATAGATTAGTTTATAGATTCGATATAGGAGCTACAATTATATTGATAATCAGGGTAATTCTTAATATAGAGATCCAATATCACAAAGATTGTTTGCCAAAAGAATTGCTCATCAAATGATCTATTGGATAGTATAATAAATAGGTGCAATTACAAAAACCTATATTACAAAAACAATTACTTTTAGAAATCTCCCTATTATTATATTGTTGTTGATATATATATATAATATCGAAAGCCCTTCGGATTATACTATTCTAATTGCTTTAAAGGCTTTAATCACTTCTTTATTATTTGTAGAATTGATAATAAGCTTTATATTTATTATAATCAAAATATAATTTAAGAGAATTAATAAGATTGAAGGAGATATATAATAAATAAATAAAGTCTTTATAATCTTTATAAATCAATTTATGAATAACAATAAAGGGAATCAATATCAATATCAATATATTTTGGAAATCAAAAATACTATACTAATTATATTTCTGGGCTTAATATACAATAATCAATACAATAGTATGCTATTAGTAATATCAAATATCTCAAAAATATTCTATTTAGAGATAATAAAAATATCCTTAGTATTTCAAATATTTAAATTTATTAATTAGTTTAATACAATTTGTATTCTTCCCTTTAGAGAATCGAATACAATTTGTTTAAAAATAAAAAGAAATAAAAAGGATTAGGAATATATTAATAAAACAATTCTAATTATAGTAAATAAGGAAATCTATTATAAAAAAATCAGTCCTTTCCTTTTTCAATAAAAAATAAAAAGTATAATATTAGGATTAATCTTTGGAAAAGTCTTCTATTTATAGGAAAACAATATTGGATAGTTGTTATAATATAATATGGCTACTATTTGTATTGATTTATTGAAGCCCAAAAATACTAATCGGATTAAAAAGATAATAGGAAGGTTTGGGATCTATTTTTTCGAAATCTAATATATATATATATAGTACTTATAATATCCTATAATTTCTATTAGATCAAAGGTATTCCTATTCCCTTCCTAAAGGAACTTATTAAAAAAGAAATTGTTATACAAATTAGCAAAGAGCTAATAATATATCAACTATCTCACTATAATATTAATCCAATTATATATAAAACGATATAGATTATTGGATTCAGAATTCCTATTTTGCAATTTAGATTTTTCAGCGATAGTTTGTTTTTAATACTTTTGGATAAACTAAGGGGATTATAATTATATAATAATAGATATCAAAAGTATTATAATCCCTATATTGCTTTATTTGTAATAAAAAGATCGATAAGTATATAGGGGAATCTGTATATTAGTAATATATTGGTGCTATATAGTATATCAATTATTTAAATCCTTTTAAATTAGAATATTTCAATTGCTTTATTGCTTTTAAGATATATAATAAAAGGATTATTATCTTGATTTAATAGAAGAGAAAAACTATTAGAATAATAGGTTTCAAAATATATTAGGATCTTTATTAATCGATATCAATAAATGATTATCAATTATTAATATCTATCTCCTCTTTATAAGTAATTGTATTTGCAATCCCTATTCCAGAAACTAGGATTATTGTTTATAAGAATGTAGGCAATATAAATAATAGAAAGTACTAGTGTAATTGGAGTTTAGACTAATCTAGTTCTATAATTGCTTTAATAATAAAATTACAATATATTACATTCCAAAAGAATCTCAATAAACTAGTTTTAGCTAATAAGGTCTTTAGATTTATAGATATAGAGAAAGCAGATTATAAATTATTTAAATCAAATAATTCTATATTTATTTCCTTCTTATAAATTGTATAACCAATGTATATTTATTTGAGGATAGAAGGTTTATAATTATATAGGCTAATATCGGTAAAAGCTATTCGAATTATATTATTCTGTTCTAGTTAGTTTTCGAAACTTTAATGGATATGATTTATATATAGAAACCCCAATTATATTTGAATAATATAATCTAAAACCATATAGTATATAATAGATATCAACCAATAAACTACTAAGCTGAATAACAGGACTTTGAAAAAAGGGAGTTGGGCCTATAAGTAATTATATATATCTATAAAAAGATTAATCTTATTATTTAGCAAATAGAAAATTTAAAAAGTAGAGATCTATTATAGATTAGGGTAATTAGTTATTCGATTTTGAATATCTATTAGGCTTCCCTTGATTTAATAATAATAGATTATGTGATATAATTTGAATTGAATATTCAAATAATTATAAAAAGGGATTTCAATATTAAGAATGAGTTATAGGAGTTTGGTATTTTATTAATAAATCAAAATATAGTTTTAGCTGATTGGTTGAATATTAAAGGAATGGATTTTATAGGTATCTTTAGGGTATTAATATATGTTTGAAGATATATCCTCGGTTCAACTTTTTTCAATATCTCTTTTGTATATATAAAGATTTGTAATGAGTTTTATTATAGGTTCGATTATATTATATAGATTATTATTTTGGGATTCAAAAGTATTACAGTTTTAGATCAATTTTATTATTGAATAAAAGAATTGGATCTATCTAGATTAGATAGATTAATAACTAATTATTTAGTTTATTTAAAAACTATTGAAATCCAAATAATAGTGAATATCAAGTAATATATAAGCAAATTGGTGAAGGCCTTTAATAACTCTATTTATATTATTAAGAATTTTAATTAGGGTTCAATAAAAACCTTATCCTAATAAATTAATAAATATAAGAAGGTATATTTAATATATCGCGAAATCTAATGGAATAGTAATCTCAAGTTTATAATAAATGTATATTAGAACTTATAATAAATAGTTTGAAAAGCCAAACAAGCTTATTAGATAATAAGGTTTGATAATATTATAGATAATAAGAAGCTATATAAAATAATAGATTAATATAAATTTATTCCTAAGAGTTTGTTTAAAGCCCCCCTTTTAATAATTGATGAATATATCATTATCGAAACAAAAGCAAAGATAGAGGCTCTTTTCTCGATTATTCTTAATTGATTTAAAACTAACAATAATCTATTAATCAATCTGCTGGTTCAATATAAGGGTCCTATTATTTTTCTATAGAAAAGAATAATCATTATAAAAGAAATAGAAAAGTATATTATTAAGGCTAAGTGCATATCTTCTAATATTGATTGGACTCTAATACACCTTCGAAAAACCTATTAGAGAAATATAAAAAGAGTAATATATAAGATTTTTATATTCTATTTGGTACTTAGTTATTACCTTATAAAATAAAAGCTAGTTGAAGTTATTATATTATTTAAAATAAGTAAAAAAGATAGATCATACCTAAAGTTATAATAACCAATTGCTTTTATATTATATATTAGCAAAGGCCTTAAAAAATATATTATTAGTCAAATCTTATAAACAGTTATAAAGTTTAATATAGTTAGTTTATAGCATTATAGAGTATTACTCAAGTAAACAAACACTGATTTCATAGTAGCATTTATCTATAATACAAAACTTGCTTTTGTAATAGGGAATATAATAACACTTGTTACTATAGATATTCAGGGAGCCTATAATATATTACTCAAATAACGCTTCATAAGCCGAATAATAAAACAAAATTGATTAATATCACTTCTCCAGCTGATCGACTCTTTTCTTATAAACCAAAAAATTAGAATCAGACTAGAAAATACTATAATAAATAAATTTCCAATAACTTATAGAACACTATAGAGATCCCTTTTATTCCCAATTTTATATATATTATATCTTATTAAGCTTTTCATTAAAATATTAAATATTGTTTTGGTTATATCGATAATATAGCAATATATTATGTATTCAAGAATTTATTAATAAATACTAAAATCCTTTAGAGAAAGATATAGCAAATCATTTAGTGGAGTAATAAAAATAAAATATTCTTTGCTCTAAAAAAGTTTGAATTTCTATATATAACTAAGCAATATAATATTATAAACCTACCATTAATTATCTATAAGAACCTTATCATTTTACCAATTCCGATAATTATAAACTCTAATATTCAACCCATTCTAAAATAGCTTGGTATCTTTTTCAATCGATATCTATTTTTCTTTTAATATATAAAGATTCGATTTACTAAAGCTATAAAAGTAGCCTTATATATTAGATTAATAATACAAATAATATACAGTCTATTAGTATCTTGCTTATAAAAAGCTATTACTATTTATATACTCCTTATAATTCTCTATGGAATAGAAGTATAATATAATGGCCAATATAAAACGGGACTCGATTGGATCAGCCCTTTTATGAATATTAGTATTAAAAGTTATTATTAATATATTAATATAATAATCAATTCAGCTATATATAAAATACTCCCAATCTATTAGATAATACTGATTACAACCCTTTTAATTAAAGCTAGCTTGCTATTAGGTGAAATTGTATTTGAGCAAACGAAACTTTACTTTGTATTTCGCTTTTAAACAATTGATATATAATATTTATTAATTGAATATTTAAAGTTATTGATATATATATAAGATAGAAGAATAAATATAATACAAGAATTAATTATTAAAATCCAATAGCTTAAAATAATTATTTCTACTACACAATAATTGAAACTATTCCAATCTCATTTTTCATTAGAGTACTATAATAATCCTATAAAAGGGATCAAAAAGGAAGATATTATTAAGGTTTTCAATAAATAATAGATTAAACTCTTTTCTAATAATTATACTATTTTCTTTAATAATTTAAAATAAAATAAAAAGGATAAACAAAATATAGAATATAGATATACAATCTATTAAAATAAAATATAGATTGCTTCTGAATTCAAATATATCCAAATTGATTTCTATATCTTTAATATAAAGGCGATTAATATATAATATAGTTTCGAAAACCTAATAAACTCTTATTATAAGTCTATTATAAATTGAATATAGATAACGTGGTTCATATACATATGGGCCATATCACTATATAGGCCATTTTCACCTCAATTCATATATTCAAATCCATATTATTTAATAATTATTGATTCAATTGATTGAAACTTTTAAGAATCTAATAATCTAGAATCTATTATATTATTTTGATAGATTCTTATATTATACCCTATCAATCTATATTTGCTATAATATTGATTAAAGCTCCCTTTCCTATTAGAGTTTTCCTTATTTTGATATTTGTTATATTGAACCTAAATATCAATCTCTTTTTGAAATAATATATCTATTGTATTTTATTTAATAAATACTCTTCCATATTATAATTGAATCTTTTTTGTATATCAATATTAATTTAATATTTCATTTACCTTTCGAAATATATAGTTTTTTATATTTAAAAGTATATTTTTATATACTAATCTCTTTGTATCTTTAATTAAAATTAATATAGTATCAAATATAAATATAAAGAAACCCAATTAATAATAAGTTATTCAAAATTTAATTAATATTGATTAAGAAAGAGTTTTTATAGGGTTATAAAAAATTCAAGAGATTTATAAATCTAAATCGAAAAGGGGAGGAGTAGATATATGAAAACAAATATCGAATTTAGAAAATACAGCTTTAGGATTAAATGGAATTAATCCTATTTTTCAAAATCCAAATTTCATATTCTGATTTGTAATTGATCTTTTATATGTAATTTTGAAAACTATAAAGATTTCAATTTTCGATATATAATTGATATAAACTTTTATAAAACTTTCAATTTGGGTATTATATTCTCATTTTAAGATATTAAAATAGTTTATATCAAAAGATTAAATTAAATGATTTGAATACAATAATAAATTTATATATATAATATTAATCTATTTGTAATAGTTTTAGAATAGTATTGATTTATAGTTTTCATACCCATTCAATACTAGTATTCTATATCAACCTTGAATTCGATTTCTTATATATTTATCAAAATATTTTAATCATTCTAAACCTATTTTATTATTTATTTATTTATTGCTTATAAATTTAATAATCCAATCTATAGAAAAACTAATCTTTATATATCAATTTGAAAAATACATTTGCCCTTGCATTACCAAAAATGGAGGTATAATATCTCTAATAGTATTTCCATATATAATTGTTATCACCTATTCTCAATTACCCTAATTATATAATTTTAATTCTATTAAATCTCTCAAAATTAATAACAACTATATCAGTATTTATAATCCCCATTATAAAACTGATTTCATTGAAATTCTATAAATTGTAATTAAGAATACCAAATTTGGCTTATATATTCGAAATAAATTGGAATCAATCCCTAATGAGTTTAGGATTTTTATAAAGAGTTTTTTGAAAATTATAAATATAATTGAAATATATTTTTAGTCTTATATACCGTTTTATAAATCAATATACTTATTATTTACTAACATTTTTTATATCTTATAATTCAAGAATATAATTAGTTATATCTTTTATTACTTTATATTTGAATACAAAACTTTTTGAATCTAAATCAATTATATATCAAATAATAATATCCTTTTCTAATTTTGAAAGATTATAGGATTTGTATTGATATTTGGTATAAAAAATAAATCCGTTTATTCTATATTGAATTGTAGTATATAATATATTATATACTTTAGCAGCTTTTCGAATGTTTAGTTTTTTGTTTTTTTGTATAACCTTGATAATTAAGATGAGTTGTGTTTCTTTATTTATAGTTTTTATAATAAATGGTTGATATATTGTGTGTTGAATTGAGTGTATATGAATTGAAATAAAAGTGGCCTATATGGTGATATGGCCTATATATATATGAACCATGTTATATATTAATAGTATATTAATTATAGTATATTAATTATATAGTATATATACAATAATATAGTAGTGTTATTGTAATAGGCATTTTAAAAATGTTATAAAGCAATAAAAACCTATAATATTAAGATTAAATAGGCTCTAAGCTATATTAGTATCGCTAGCAATAAAGCAATAGATTGCTTAGCTAATAAAAATGCTTTCGGTTTTATAAATACTAATATTACTCGAGTATCTATAATTAATAGGATCCGCTTTAAGTTCCATACAAAATGTTACTTATTAGAAGTATTTTAATAATAGTCCGCTAGTATTAAGATCTTCTCAATTTATAAGCTATAGGAGCTGAATTACAATATAAAAAAGCTTATACAATTAGAACTCTTTAGAAATATATTATATAAACTATTAGGAATGAAAATTGATTAAAACAATTTTATAATCTATTATAAGAGATTCAACTATCTAATAAACAAGTGGGAATGCTTCTATAATACCTTAAAAGCTTTATTTTACTTTTTCGAATATTCAATTAATAATCGATCGAGAGCTGATTAGCTTCAAGTATTTTTATACTTTCAATCTGCTAATAATATAATAATTTATATTAGAGGGCCCACTAAGAGCTTGGGTCTATTCGCCTAATTTTTCAATAGATTGGGATTCTATTCCTAAATCTGTTTTAGCTTTGGATAAATAAATATTAATATACTTTTTAAATCGCTGAGAGATTGTTTCTTATTTATTATAATCTTTACTTTTTAATCCATATATCTTTCTAATCCTTTAAAGTTTCCTATATACTTGTTAACCCCTCAGTATCAATAATATAACTGAATTCTAACTGCTTATTTATATCCTATTACCTTTCCTTTTTCTAAAAGGAGTTTGCTTTCTACCCTTTATATATATCAGGGGACCGGGCCTATCCAAAGATATCAATATATAGGCGATCCTTTTTGAAATAGAATTGGACTATATCTATAGAGGGGCGAATAGCCCTTAGCCTTAAAGATAAATTGCTATATTTGGTCGGAGTTCTCACTTTATAAATTAGTCCATTTTCGTAGTACATCTGAATACCCCTAGGGAGGTCCACCACAGACATTAAGTAATATAAATAAATAAATTAATTAATTAATCAATATAGAGATCCTATTAATAATATATATAGATTCGAAGTCATTATACAATCTATTTATAAAACTCGGTACAATTAATAAAAAGAGATTGTTAATTGATATTATAGTATTAAAACAATTATATAAATGAAGAGAAATTGTTGAAATTATATAGATTAATGGATATATAAATCCAGTTAAATCCAGTTAATATAATAACTAAAGCAAAATCTTGTAAAATATTTATTGATTTAATTGATATAAATAAAGTTAATATTAAGGTAATAAAATAAATAGAGAGGGAAGAGAAAAAGAGAAGTTTTAATTTATAACTTTATAATAGGAGTGTAAAGTTATTAAGAGATATAAAGAATTAGATAAAAAAAAGAAATCCTTTGATAAGAATTTTATATATTTGGATATATTTTTCATTTATATATTTCAATTTCTTTTATAAAATAGAGTAATAATAAAGATATAATAGTTATAGATTTAAAATTATAAAACAAAGAGTCCCTAGTGTATAAACAATAATAAATGACCTTAAATTATATAACTAGATTTAGCAATTTAATAAATAAATACAAAAGTACTAATCTTATAACAATCTATATCTATAGATTGTTTATTTCAATAGCTGGTCAGCGAAGACGAAGTCCTACCTACACATAGTGCCGGCTACAAACCTAGAAGATAGTAGAGAATATAGAAAAAGGTTTCATAAACTTCTAATTCTATATCACCATTTCTCCCAAAACCAATATAACTTATATAATAAAGACTTGCCTTGAAGTAAATAAAAGATTAAAACTAATAAAGCTTCAAACAATATAAATAATAATAATAACTAATAGCGAAATATATAATAGATCTATTTTGAAGGATATTTATCGAGCCGAATATATAGGAATCGCAAATAGCCTATCTATTAGATACCCTTTAAAAGGTTTTAATTCAAGAAAGATATTTATACTATATAAGATACTACAAGTATTTCAGATGTTTATAGATTATGATTAATAAGGATTAAAAGAATTGAATCAGCCCAGTTGAATAGGAGATTGAATGGATAACAAGGATTTGAAGGAAATAGATCTATATACAACTCGCTAGTGTCTCGATATTGTTTTTTATTATTGTTCAATATATTCACACTTTTCCGGATATCTATTCTTATACAAATCGATTCACTTTTCTTTCACTCGATTGGAATAAGTAATAGAATTTTTATATATATATAAAACTTGCTACCACTATTATAGTAAATCAAAACTCACTTTTTAGTACTCCCGAATAATACTAATCAAGCTACTCCACCTCTCCAAGGAAAAGCAACCTTTAGAATATAAAAAGGTTCTTTATACACCTCATTACCACACTTATACACTCCCCACTATAACTATTATAACAATCCACATCTACACCCTTTTCTATTTATAACAAAAAGAATAGCTGCTTTCCATTTCTAATAAACTTATATTCTCTAAAGATATATATCTCCCTATAAAGAGATAATATATATCTATAAAAAGATATCCAACCTTTAATATTAAAAATAAATTGGCTTATTTAAAAGATACAGAAAAACCTAGATTTCCCTTAAGAGATTTTACTAGTATATATAACAATACCCTTTCTATATTATAACTCTAGATTCTAACTATATCTGAATACCCCTAGGGAGGTCCGCCACAGACGTTAATAATATAAATAAATAAATAAATAAATATTTCAATAGCTAGCTTCTTAAATAGAATACAATATATAATAATTAGAACCTACGAATAATAGATATTACATTATCTGTATCCTTCTCGAAATGAACAAAGATATATAGAGAGCTCTTTTGTATTTTAAAAGCTATTTTCTCTTAAGGGGATAGAATAGTCTAATTAGTATTATTCGAAAATATTAAGAAATAAGTTTTGATTTATTATAATAAGGGTAGTAAATTTTATATATATATATAAAAGTTTTATTATATATTCTAATCAAATAAAAGAAAAGTAAATTGATTTATAAAAGAATAGATATTCGAAAAAAATATAAATATATCGAAAAATAATAAAAAGTAATATCAAAGTGTTAATAAATCATAAATAGATCTATTTCCTTCAAATCTCTATTATTTATTCAACCTTTTATTTAATTAATTTAATTTAATTCTTTTAATCCTTATTGATTATAATCTATAAATAACCAAATTGTAATACCTTATATAATATTGATATCTTCCTTAAATCAGAACTTCTCAAAAGATACCTAATAAATAAGCTACTTATTATTCTTATATATTCAGTTTAATAGATATCCTTTAAGATAGATCTATTATATAATTCGCTACTTATTAATCGTTATTATTATTTATATTATTCGAAGCTTTGTAGATTTTAATCTTTTATTTATCTCGAAATAGATTTTTATTATATAAATTCTATTAGCTTTAGAAGGAGTAGTAATATAAAATAAGAGATTCATAACACCTCCTCCTATAATCTCCACTATCTCCCAGGTTCGTAGCCAGCACTATGTATAGGTAGGACTTCGTCTTCACCGGCCAGGAGATCTGATATAGATATTAAGTAATATAAATAAATAAATAAATAAATAAATAAATAAATAAAT
>JBBMOJ010000367.1:0-41806 GCA_038090695.1 Sclerotinia spermophila | reverse complement strand
ATATTAAAAATAAAACTATTTTGTTTGATTTTTATATAGAAAATATATATAAATTATAAATATATTTGTATAACAAATATCTATAGTTATTTATAGATATTAATAAGGATTTTAATTATTTTCAATAGATAGGTATTAGGGCCTCTGATTAGTCCCCTATTAATAATAGCTTGGGGATAGGTATTCGAATATTTATATGAAACCCACCCGTTGCGACCACTGAGCACAAGCGTGTTTCTTGAGCTTAACTACCCCCAGATCTTACTAGTTGTAATTAACATCCATTTGGAACCTCCCCGCTACTTTTCCCCAACAGTATTCCAAGTCAATCAATACTACACCAAGAGCTTGTCTCTGGCTTCTTGTGGTCAAAGTACTTCCCTCGATTTTTTCGGGTATGAGAGCTCACAATCAATTTCATTCCTCCTTTCCGACGTGTAATGAGTTCGCTTACAAATGAATTGCTTTTGCGTGTAAAGAATAATGAAAAGGTGGCAGTTTAATCGCATTGCCTCTGATATGTAATATAAATATGAATTTACCGCGGTCCTAGAGAACTCCTAAATTTCAATAGCATCGATTATATAACGGAATTTTTTGGAACCCCGAGAAACGGGGTTGAGACTATTGGGGTATATATGGTATGGTGTGGTGTGAGGAATATAATATAATTAATTTTGTATTCATTTGGATTTCCTTATTTTCGTGTATCTTCGTTTGATTTTGTGGAAAAAAAAAAGTTTCCTTTTTCTCAATTCCGATTTTCCTCGATTTACTTTCTGAAGATATGGGCTTGCTCATCTACCTAGAAGGACATTCACTGGGTACAATATCCACCCTTCCCATAAAATCTCTCAATCTCTCTTGAACCAGCACTCCATTCCACGTTTCCGATTTCCCTATATAATCATCATCATAATCATCTTCATCTCCCTCTCCTTCCTCCACCCAATCATCTTCCTCCCCCTCCATCCCCTCACTCTCTTCCAAAACACCCAGCACCGGTACTCCCACTTGTTCAATCGCAAAACTAGCTGCGACACTTCCCCAACAACTAGCTTCTATGATACCCTTTCCCCTCGCCAACGCAACTGCCAAACCACCTAAAAATGCATTTCCACCTCCCGTGGGATCTACTACTTTATTTTCCTCCTCTCCCTCTCCCGATTGATGATAAGCGGGGATCCATTTCTCGATTCCCGGATCCACAGGAACATATTCATTTCTCTCGAAATTGATTTCCCCAGAATCACTGAGTAACCCTGCGAATAAATCTTCCATGTTCATATCTAGTGTCAATCCACCTCTAGATCTATTTGCCGGGCGTTTTCTCCTATTTTTCTCTGCACGTCTGTTTCTTCCTCCGTTTTTCGCAACATAACATCCTAATGCTCCACATCTTACAACAATTGCGTAGGATTGCAACGGCATTGAAGATAAGAGTTGTTCACAAGAACGTTCTACTGCTTCTGTTGAGATTTCTCCTTCAGGAGTCATACCGGAATCGGGGTCGCCCATGAAACCTGCTAGTTCTGAGTGATTTGGGGACAGAACGTCGATGTATGGGAGTACATTTGTACAATTTAAAAGTTCATTTGGTGTACAGAGATCTGGGACTGGTTCCCATATAAAAAGTGGCTTGGGATGATCTGGAGAATGTGCTTTCCGAAGTGAGAGAATGCGGGTTATGAGATCTATACAGCGATTGGGAGAACATATGAGGTGAAAAGATTTTGCGAATAAAAGAGGAGGATGAGAAGCTATAGATGATTCGTCCAATCGAAGTTTTGGGGTTGTGTATTTGAATGAGCGGGTTTCGTTGCTATCGTAGCCGTTCCAACCGCGAGTAGTGAGACGGGTGAGATCGTTACGGATTAGACAAGAGGTTTGCCAGGTGGCTATCTGAGATGATATCGAGGGGGGAAAGTCGGACCCTTTGTCTACTATCCAAGAGATTGTTTTGGAGAGTGGTGGAGGAGAGAAGAGACGGGCTCCTAAAGCGGAATAGGAACCGGCACCACCGAGGACATCATATACTGAGGGAGTTGGTGGGAGGTAGTGTATTTCATCTACATTGGAATGTTAATATATTTATCAGAATCGAATGTGACGGTAGATTCGTACACGAAAAAACAAAGTATGAACATGGTCATTTGTTTAGATATATCATCCCTGAACATGAGGGGGAAATACCGGATAAAACCGGAAAAGAAATCGCAATGCCCATTCTTGGAAACAGTGAGGTTTGAAGATACATCTATCCTTTCACAAGATACTTCATGACAGCGTGGTAAGGCACCAAAAGTATATGTCATGGTTGAAGACTTAAAATTGAGTGAGACCATATCAAATGTATGTATGTATCTCATGCATGAACAACATAAACATCTCAACCGTTTCACGAATCTTGCCAACCGTTATTACTCCAAAATCGAGGAAACTTCTCAATTGAATTGTAATATCACTAGATATAAGATATAGACAGAAACAGAGTATCAATTCATAAATTTGGGTCGATTTTGACATATTCTTCCATGGGGTCTCCAACTTTTGAGAGATCTCAGGTTGGTTTTGATACCCCTCCTAAATCACTATACAGAAGACATTGATTGTAATTACATGAAACGAAATACTTTATACATACCAATTATAAACATTCCCAGAGTACAAAAATCAATTTCTTGATCTTTAGATATTTGATCATCTTTCTCCATTTTTTATTTTTTTTCAAATGAATGTAGTAGGTATATTTAAAAGAGAGATGTTGGTAGCTTTTTAATTTTAAGTGAATGAACGAGGTTGGGAGTTAAATGAGTGAGTGAGTGAGTGAGTGAGTGTAGAGACAATACAGAGAGAGAGTACAGAGTAGAAATAAATAGACAAAATAATAATAATAATAATAAGGCTGAATGCCAAATGAAGTGACAGCAGGCCACCAAATGTTAGCCAGGTGTCACACTATCCAAAGAAGGTTAGCGGCAGCCTTGTGCTATTGGATATCAGATTATATAATCAAGACCGAGTTACGGTACGGAGGAGTACTGAGATGGAAGTGCAAGTGGGGTGGTAAGGGTGGTAAGGGTGGTAAGGTTACATAAGATAATTAAGGCATCCAACAGAGAGTGTGAAGCTTGGCTGTGAGTGGGTGAAGGTGCTTGCGTGGATTCATTAGGTAGATGAGATGAATACATATTAAAGAACATCTATCTACGTTATCACATCACATCACTTCACTTCACTTCACTTCAATAATCTCACTCCCTCTCCGCCATCTCTCTCCTTCACCCCTTCACTCCCTCTCAACTTATTTGCTTCATTGCACAAGAGCTCCTTCTCGTCGCTCCATACCCAATCGTGCGAATTGATAGCTTCTTCTATTTAACCACATTTACCTATCATATTACACGATTTATATGCGTAATTAGCAACCTTTTTACCTCCTACCCCTTGCATTAGCATAACGAAACATCGAGAATCCAACAGCTCCATTCCTTCTTCAACAGGATTTTGGAACATCCAAAAAAGCTCAAATTTGGTCTAAAGTTACTTTGCTGCACTTCAATATGTCTCAACAACCTGAAGCTGTAAATAATATGCATAATTTAACTACGCTCATAAAACGGTAATTGTGCTTCATATCTCTGTCCTCTTTCAATATCACAACTCAACTCAACTCTACTCTACTCAATACTACAACTATAACTCCACCTCCACCAACCTCCAAAAACTCAAACCACATACATTTACATACACATACCAATTCTATTCTGGAAAACAATTTCAACATGTCATCAATCGATCCTCGCATAACCAGCACAGAACTAACCTTCATCATCTCCAGACTCGAAGCCGCAACCTCTCGTCTCGAAGACATAGCTTCGTCTACCATTCCACCTCCTGCCTCATCATCCATCCCTCTAATTTCTCCTCCAACCGAAACTGCGAAGACAAATGGTTCAAGTCCGCAACCAACAATCCAAACACCAGATATCAAAAAGGTTATCGAAGATCCAGTCCCAGAAGTAGTAGCAGAATTCGATAATTTCATTCAGGGGGCGGTTAGGAAATATGTTAATTTGAGTGATGAGATCGGAGGGGTTGTTGCGCAGCAGGTAGGTTGAAAGCTGTTTTATTGTTTTCTTTGTGGTAATTGGGGGTGGTTTAAATGCATGGATGGGGGAAGCTTTATATCTATTGGATAAGTTTTTGATTGATGGAAGCTGTCGTTATGGGGGCAAGCCCCCAAACCCCCATAGCTCGCTGCGCTCGAAGTCTTTACATGCAAATAGTCTGCCTCCGCGGCAGCGGCCCTCGGAGAGCCAGCGGAGCGTCATTCACTTATTCGTATGCCGAGCCTTTGTTATTGAAGCTAACATACATAATAGGCATCCAGTGTATTGAAAGCATATGTCGGACAACGAAGATATATTTTGATTACCACGAAGTCAAAGAAACCTGGTATGCAAGATGAGCCATTTCAAAAACTCATCAAACCTCTCCAGGATTCATTTACTGCTGTTGATGATATCCGAAAGTCCAATCGTGCATCGCCATTCTTCAATCATCTCAGTGCCGTTTCCGAAAGTATTGGTGTACTTGCTTGGGTTACAATGGATACTAAACCATACAAACATGTTGATGAATCACTGGGATCTGCTCAATACTACGGAAATAGAGTATTGAAGGAATTCAAGGAAAAGTAGGTCTTTTCTATTGAGTTACAACCAATGGACCATTACTAATTTTTATTTACAGAGATCCAAAACAAGTCGAATGGATTCAGGCATTCTATCAAATCTTTAGAGATCTCAGTGACTATGCTAAGGATAACTTCCCAAATGGTATTCCATGGAATCCAAAGGGTGAAGATTTGGAAGTTGCGATTAAGAATGTGGATCAAAAGGCTCCAGCCCCTCCTGCTCCTCATCCAAAGTCTGTAACTGCCGGTGGAGCCGCACCCCCACCACCCCCACCACCTCCTCCTCCACCAGTCTTCGACGACATTCCAACTAACCCAGCCCCAAAGCAAGCAGATTCAAGCGCTGGATTAGGAGCTGTTTTCTCGGAATTGAACAAGGGAGCAGATGTCACAAAGGGATTGCGCAAAGTCAATGCTGATCAAATGACACATAAAAATCCTTCTTTGAGAGCAGGTGCTACAGTTCCTACTAGAAGCGATAGTCAATCTAGTATTAGTTCGAATCGGGGAAAGAGTCCTGCTCCTGGTAAAAAGCCTAAGCCGGAGAGTATGAGAACTAAGAAGCCTTCAGTCAAAAAGTTGGAGGGTAACAAGTGGTTTATTGTAAGTTATTCATTTGTTTCGGTGGGGAGTGGTTTTGGGTACTAATTTTTTTGAAAAGGAAAACTACGAAAATGAATCTGCACCAATTGAAATTGAAGCATCTATTTCTCACTCAATCCTCATTTCCCGTTGCTCAAAAACTACAATTATCATTAAAGGAAAAGCAAACGCAATTTCTATTGATAACTCCCCTCGTCTTGCCTTGGTAATTGATAGCCTCGTCTCGTCTATTGATGTCATCAAAGCACCAAACTTCGCTCTTCAAGTACTAGGCACCTTACCAACGATCATGATGGATCAAGTTGATTGTGCGCAAATGTATTTGGGGAAGGAGAGTTTGAATACGGAAGTCTTTACGAGTAAATGTAGTAGTGTCAATGTGTTACTACCGGACTTGGAAAGTGCAGATGGTGAAGGAGATTATAAGGAGGTGCCTTTGCCTGAACAGTTGAGAACTTGGGTGGAGAATGGTAAGGTTAGGAGTGAAATTGTTGAGCATGCTGGATAGATTAGGTTGGTTGGATTGTGGGGTTTGGGAGAGGCTTTGGTAAAGCCTGTTGAGGATGAGGGGTTAATGAGTTGTGATAGGAATCTGGGAGGATTTGAAACGATAGGGGTGAATGAGCCGAAGTGTTATATCATCGTATATTTAGTTGAATTTTCCAGGCAGCACAATGTTCAAAATTGTACATATAGATATATGTATATGTGAAATTTGTCTGACTGTCTGGTAGATTTTAAAACGAAGATTTCCTACTTGTAATCCCTGTTGAAACTTGTCATTTAATTGAATTGAATGTGCTTGTATAGTTTGTATATACACTTTGGGGAAGGGAGTGAGGGAGTAAAGTCTAAGTGGACACTGAGGCTGTGATATCAAATCTAATCCAAGGATAGACTTGAACACTGAACGCGGAGAGCCAGTATATCCAGCTGAATGATAGTGGCTTGATATACATCTGATGTATTAAAGAGAATAATCTTCAAAAAAGAAAAGAGAGAAAAACAAACAAACAGATGATATATAGTTAGTTGGAGAAATATCTCGGAGGTTTGGGTTAGAATCGAAATTGAGATTCCTTTGAGACACGAGAGTTTATTCACGACTCTCTTGACGAAATGAAAGAGTGTATATTGTAGTATATATATCTGGTTGTTGGATTTAGATGGGTAGTGGTATGAGTTTGGAATAAAGTAAATGAAATTTGTGATTTGTGGGCTTTTTGGGTTGTGGTTGTGGTGGTTTGATTGTAGAGGGGAGAGGTGAGGAGGTGTAAATTCTTCACGGTGGAAAACATTTCCAATCGCAACTTACTATCAATAAGATATTCCTACGTATTCTCAAACGCGACACTGTTTTGGGATAATCTTCAGCAGGCATGCGAATCGTCGGACAGTTCAGCTGAGTGACACATGCTCTGGATCACCTAATGCCACAATTGGTACGAAACTTATATTAAATCTGGTGTTGTACTGGTGTTATCATCTTAAGTTTTAGTCTGTCCATCTCATTTTGCAGTCTGTAGATCAGATCTCACTCGTTGCATTACCGTGCAAGATACCCTACCTAATCACCATCACCTCTACTTCAACTTCCCTTCTCAACCATCCAATTCCTCCACACCCCTAACTCCATCCAATCCAACCTCATCCACCGTCCTCCCCTCTCCTCTCATAACATCTTTCTCCATATTACCTACCCCCGATCCATCCCCAGGACCATCCCCCTGAATCAAATGCTCCACATTAATCCTCGGCCCCTTAAACCATTTCCGCGCACTAATCGCATACCACCCCATCGCTACACTCATCGTACCGCCATATATCAGACACGTATAATTCATATTCAAATCATCGAGATGCGCGCCTGTGACTGCAGGGAAACAGAGAATGGGAATGATAAGGGAGACCCATCCCACGGCTAGCAGACCGATGGGTGTGGAGAAGCGACCTAGGTTCCAGGGTCCTGTTTGTGTGTTAGTTCATAGGTTTGATCTGAATTGAATCGATGAATGGGAAAGTTGAAGGTGGGATGGAGGATATTACCGGGACGAAATCTCCCTCTTGCACTGAAAAGTTTCAATGCAATGGGGAATATAAAAGCAATATATTGTGCAATAGCACCCATACTGAAAACAGCCCCGATAGCTACCGGGCTGGCAAACATGAGAAGTCCAAGAAGTGCACCTAGCATGAGTACAAACCATACCGCGTACACGGGGGTTTTGGTGCGGGGGTTGACTTGTTTGAGCCAGTGAGAACCGGGAAGGGCGCCATCGCGGGAATAGGCGTAGACAACACGGGAGGAAACGACTGTGACACTGCAGATCAAAATTAGTCAAGTTTGACGATAGAATGGATTCAAGGAAAGTGCGAATCTTGTGGTTTACCCTTGTCCCACGAAAAATTGAGCAAAGATGTTAAGTGAGAACATAGCAAGTCCAGCTTTTGAGCCCAGGACTTGGAGACACAAGCTTCCCTATCAAAGAATCAGCCAAGAGCTCAAGGCTTACAAGACTGTGATCTTTACCATAGGTTGACCATACTGACCAGAAACCACATCCTGGATATCCTTCACAGTATACGCAATAACCAAGATAATGGCCCAACCGAGCCACAAGCCCAACTGCGCTGTCATGACAATAGCTCTCGGACCCGCAATATTTGCATTCGAGCACTCCTCACTCAAATGGAATGGAGCATCATAACCAGCCATTGTCCACTATTCATATTAGTCAGTTCGGATCATGCTGTGAATCCGACAAACCTACAATCACAGACAAAAATCCCATTAAGAACGCAAACCCAGTAGGCCACTCCGTCCCATTAACAACACCCTCCGAAGTCCACACCATACCAATTGGATTTATCTTCGGTGCATTGATCGAACCTGCAGGAAACCAGACTATAAAAACCAAAAGCAAAATCACATTCGTCATAGTCCCAACCGTATTCAACATTCCCACAAACCTCGTAGAATTCATCGCCAGAAACCCCTGCAAGACCAGCAAAGCCAGCAGCAAAAGATACACATGCCACGTACGCACCACATAATCCGGATGTGCGATTTGGGCCGCCGTCAATATCATCGCCGCAAGTGCATAGTTCACCGCACACGGCGCCGTGACTTCGCCTGCAAAATTCGACCACCCGGTGATCTTCCCTCTCACAACGTTAACCCAATCTCAATCCAGAACCCACCAGATACATATTTCAGGAACTCGATAACAAAAAAAACATACCCACGAACACATCGGTCCATAACCCTTCGGTGCCAGCACCGCCGCCGCATAATACAGACCCCCCGCAGTCGGCATACTCGAACACAGTTCCGCCATCGCCAGCGCGACAAATTGGATCAAGATCCCCGCGACAAGCCATCCCCATACCGCGCCTGCGGGTCCGCTATACCCGAGATTATAGCCTAGGGTCGAGGCGATGGAGGGGAGGAGACCCAGACAGGAAAAGGAAACGCCAAAGGATGACCAGATGGATAATTTGCGTTGGAATTCCTGTTTGTAGCCTAGGGAGACGAGGATTTCTTCATCGGCGTCGACTTTGTGGTCGCCGGCTTTAGGGAAGAGGGTTGTGAGGTGAAGATGATTCTCATCTATCCTTACTGGATGTTGACTTTGTAACACCATATTGAACAACACAATTGGAATTTTGACAATTTTCCATCGACCACAACTAACAGATGACCTTACTCAAGGCTCTCAGAAATCTCAACGCTCAATCCCAACTCTGAGAAATATATATCACACCTCGTAAATTCGACGCGTACAAACAACACATCGTTGATCTCCAACCATCTATCTAATTATAGCACTAGGTTAGGTTAGACCATCGATAAGCAAATAGATGCAGGTAACCATGATATAATCGTGCGAAGATATATTTATTAGGAAGGTGGTATGTAGTGAAAATATGCCGAGAGCGTCTGGGTCAGTCAACTCATTGGTTGCAAGCCGATGGAACAGGGGAGAAAGTGGTGAGATGCTGATATTTTCGTGGGGTAAAAGCATCGATGAGTGGCTAACTTACCCACCCTTCTTGATATAGATATTTGATGACCGGAGCATTCGCATTCCGGAAAGAAAAAATGAAACTGGTTGTTGTGTATGGCAAAGGGGTAGTTTCTGATTAGCTTGATTAATCGAAATTCTCAAAATGCAAATAGCTAGGAGGAGGGTATTGGAGGAAAAACTCGGAATTGCAGTCGCACAAACAAGATCACGAATGACAAATGTAAGATATGAGCTTCACTACATACATTCTCTTGTTCTTATGTATTTGCATCTATTCTCGGAAGCTGAGAAGCGCAACGATTCAATTTCATTAATTTCTATACTATATACTAGCTACTATACATTATTAGTCGTGAACATTTTATTCCCGTGAAGTGGTAAGTCTTAGCGAGCTGCTTATTCATTCAATCTCCTTTGCAACCTCCTTTGCAGACCTTTTCGATTCAAATCCCACCTAGGCGCCACCATTTTTCTTCCGTACAATCACACCCGCTTTAAGAGATGGTGTCAGACCCGTTCCCTGACGAACAGACTTGTGCACAAAATTGTGTGAAGCTGATGGAACTGCAGAGGTGCTGACTTCATCTACTCTCTCTTTATGGTGTACGTAAACTGCGGGCTGAATGCAAAATTCGACAACCCAGCCGTCGTTTTTTCCGTCAGTCTTGGGATCCTTAACTTCTTCGATGATCATGGATTTGGGATCATATGGTGTACCTGGTGCAAATGTTGCTAATTCATAATCCTTAATGTTCAATGTGGATTCTGCTTTGGTTCTCAAGGCCAACCGAAACATCTCAATGAGTCGATATTGTCGATCTTGCCATGTCTCCTTGTCATCATTCCAGGTTGAAAATCCATTCCAATTCTTACCAATCTCGCTATCAGGGGTTTTGGCGAATAGTGGCTCCAAGATCTGAGAGTATTGTATAGCGAGACGCTCTGCTTCGGGATAGATGAATTCGTGTTTGAACTTATCACTCAAAATCATATCATGACGAGCAGCCAATTCAAGATTTCGCAAAACCAACGGTCCATCTAAAAGCCAATTAGTAACATATTTCTAAATTCAACATGAAGACACTGAACTCACCTGCGGCCGTCACAATCTTTCGTAAGCTCTTGAGATATTCTGAGGATGAGCCCTCAAGTCGGGGGAAGTCGGAGTCGAATACCCAAATTCTGAAAAAGCATGCTGTCACCGCTCTCAAGACCACAAGTCTCTTCATTGATGAAAGGCTTGCTCCAAGATCTTCAGCTGTTTGTCGAAGTGCCTCGTCTTGGCCGAAAACTTCAAGAATGATCTTTTCGAGCTCGGGGTATCGCTCTAACTGAGCAGGGATAATAACTGGATCATTATCAAATGGTAGTTGATCAATTGTCCCAAGTATATCACCAATGTTTAGAATGGTCTCTTCTACAAAGACTTCGTCGGTAGTGGCATCGAGCTTTGTAAACCTTGATAAGGATCTCCGAGTCTCCAGTTCCTTCCTCAAGTCTGCGATTTCTTTATCTTTTTGGGATAGAACATACTCAGGGGAATGTCTTCCCAATAGCCACAGGTTTGACCTCGCACGACGTACTTCCATTGAAGCGTCCTTTCGCTCCTTGTCCATTTCTTTCATTTCCAATTCTTGTTCTTGGAGAGTTTCTCGCAGAAGTGAGATTTCCTCCTTCGCCAAAGCAAGCAATGAACTGTCCGTTTGTACTCCATTGCCTGCCGCATCACATATTTCTCTGCCCTTCGACAATGGGGTTTTCTCATTATGCTTCTCATAAGGGGCTTCGGTGCTGCATTCTTCGCACAAAAAATCTATGTTCGTTGCTTCTGTGATTTCCACTCCAACACAAATGCAATGCTGCCATACATTGCAGTTTTTGCACTGGACCCAGTCGGTATAAGTCTGAGAATTTTTGCAGATGCATCGTGTTTCTTCGTCTTTCGTGTCGTCTTCAACATGGTGAGCCGGTTCATTGAAGTTGAGACGTTTTACAGGAGATTCGGATAATGCTGGTGCATTTTTATACGAACAACTGTTTTGGATGCCCTTCTTTGTACAAGTGGAGCAAGCAGGACGACTGCCATCACATGCCACCTTTCTTTTTCGACAAGAATCACACGTATTTGATGATCTTCCCTTGCGAACAGAAGTTGCCAAACGACTACGGGGAGAAGTTTGACCATTGTCGCTGGTGGTTTGTGTGTTTTCGTCCTGGCTATCTTCTATGATGTCAGGAAGTGGATAATGAATGCTCGAGAGGGGATCGGGTGAAATAGTCAAATCATGCTATTTTGTCTATACGTCAGTATATGTTCAAATGAATGGTATGTTGTAACGTTGGGCATATACTAACATCGACCTTTCTTTTCTTGGGTGCAGATTGAGATACTTCTGTGTTAAAACTTGGGTCTCTGGTCTTGCGTTTGGTAGGAGCTTTTGGAGGAAGTGGATTGTCAATTTTCTTGCCCTGTGGCTCAGGTAAAAAGGTTGCATCACGCTGTTTTTCTCAATTGTCAGTTTGAGTTCCAACGAAAAGCAAAGATCTTGAGATTTGGATGAAGACGAACATTGAGCTTTCTTTTCTTTGCAGCAGATTGAGATTCCTCTGGAATTGAGCTAGCATCCCTTTTCCTAAGCTTTATAGGAGTCTTTGGAGGAATTGGATCAGAACCCTTTTTGCCCTGAAGCTTGGGTCCTGGCTGTTGAGTATGAGCTTCAGCATTATTGCGCCCATTTGTTTTCGATCTCGAGTCACTATGAGTAGATGTTCTTGATGGCCGTTTGCTCGTACCAAGCTCAGCTTCAACGTTTTCACAAGCAAGCGTGATTTGGCTCTTCAATGCATCCGGAAGATTGGCCATGCAGCTGCAACCTCTTTCGATTATAGTTCTGGACGCACTACTATTACGGTCGCGCGTGCCCCATTTATCAAGCAACCTACTCAACTTCCGAGTGACTTGTGAAATAGTATAGTTCACCCCGCACTTTTGTTTGAGGTGAGGAATTACTGTCTCGTCAAAGTCAATATCGTCATGGTCAATTGCAATATCAACCCAAGAGAGCAATTGAACAACATGGCTCTCCAGCCATTTTGCGTTGGTGTTTTTCTTAGCCATTTTCATTCGAGATTTTGAGAAAAGTTAATGCAAATGGAAAAGAATTGAAGTGTGAAATCTTTGTGGGATACGAGTATCAGATATCTGTGTAAATCTGAAGCGGTATGCCGTAAGTAAATTTGCAATCAAAGGGACATTGTCGCGAAATAAGTGAATACGGTCACGTGATTAAGCGGCTAGCAATTTGGGCAACAACTTATATACACTTCTCTGCGTACCTAGAATAATCGATCTTTTTAAATATTGTGCGGAAGCCGAAATTACGACCGATCTAATATCAAATTCAAATATACTTGATCTCCAATAGCTTGATAGCTTTGATAGAGTGTCCTTCTTCACTAAAGTGATGGAAAATGAGCAATCGTCAAATCATTTAACTTTGTACGAAACCCCATCTTTCAGGTTAATTGCATATTTATGAACTTTTCTACCGACTCTGTCTCCATTTCCCATACCCCCAAAAGCAATCAAATATGCCAGGATATCCCAGCTAATCCAAAAGTGAAGCCACCACAGACATAAATGTTTTCACCACACGCGCCTAAAGCTCTCAGTCGCCCAAAGCAAGAGTCTCCCGAATCAAGTTTCTTTGCAACGAAAGAAAGTATGAACGCTATCAACAGTGATTTATCAATGGGGATCGACAGTAAAACCGAAAATGAACCTAGCCGTCTGATCATTTCGACTGACTTCGGAACGACTTTTTCTTGTGTGGCTTTTGCGACTAAAGAGGATGATATCGGGATAGTGACAGGATATCCCGCCGATCCAATGTCTTTGCAGAAGAAGCCTCGATCTGATGTGCCGACTGAAAGTTGGTATCCTAACAAAGTCAAGCTGGAAGAACTAGCGACAGAGAACAATCCGAACACCGATGAACCAATGCTGAGATTTGACGACGACGATGACTCAGATTATTCTGATATCAATGATTTTCAGGACCCGTCTAGTACCGATCCTATAGGCCAATCAAATACAACGTCGAAGATCATGTATTGGGGTTACGAGGTGCAAGACAAACTAAGCGAGCCGGATCTGGATAGAAAACAATACAATGCCATCACACGTTCGAAACTGTTGTTGGACACTAGTTATGAGACTGAGAAGATCCGCGAGGAATTGAAACCAATCTTGAAGAATCTCAAAACCAAAAACTACATTAAAGCCAACGAGGATGTTATTACCCAGTACCTCGAACAGCTCTTTTTACACGTGAAGCGATACCTAATTGAAGTCCGGAGACTCAAAGATACAGCAATCGTGGAACATGTGTTATGCGTACCTGTAATCTGGTCACCAAGTGCATGTAGGAAAATGCAAAGCGCCATGGAAGTCGCCATTCAGCGATCGGGCCTTGGAAGCGTCAACAACCTTTTCCTTGTATCGGAACCTGAAGCAGCGGCAGCTTATGTGCTGAAATATAGCAATAGTATTGCTGTAAGTAAAAGCGGTCCATTGAAGGTTCTTTAACTGACTGTATGAAGCCAGGAGAAACATTTATACTTTTAGATGCAGGTGGAGGACCAGTCGATGCTTCTACATACACCGTTAGTCATGACCATCCTCTTAAATTAAAAAGGGAAGAAGTAGCTGCGAAAGGTAGGATGATGAATCTTTCTATATAGTTCATCTACTAATCGTGCAAGGCGGACTTTACGGCTCCAGCTATTTGAATGAAGCATTTCGAGAATATCTTTTTGGCCGCCTAAAGACTGAAAAGTCCGACATAGAGATCAATGGGAGAACTATTCAAGGAATTATTGACCAGCAAACGGTAAAATTCGAAAATGTAATAAAGAGAACTATGGATGTGACAAATCAGAAGGTGCCACCGATTTCTCTTCACATTGACGGCCTTCGCGAAAACTCGGAAAAGGGTTTTACAGAAAATCGCATCAAAATTAAAAGGTAGGTGAATACCTGCCCTTTCGCTGGTCTTGCGACTAATGTCATCTAGAAATGACTTCTGGAGAATATTTGAGAGATGCCTTAGAGGCAATATGGATTTGATGCTCGATCAGATCAAGCTGTCAAGCGAGGCTGGACTCAATGTAGAGGTGATTGATAGAGGAACATCCGGTAATTTCAAATGAGCTAACGCGTACCGACACGCTCTAGAAAGTGATATTGATTGGAGGATTTTCCAACAATCCATCTCTCAGAAAGACATTAGAAAGACGCCTAAGAAAACTGAAAAGAGACTCGGAAATTACAATCGAACTGGAGACCATACAAAATGCAGAATCCTTGTAGGACTTCACCTCGAACCAGACTTTGGATTGAGCTGATGAACGCGTGATAGAGAAACTGCGATGGCCACCGGCGGAATCCTGCGGGCATTCGATAAAGAAAATGACGAGCTCGAGAGAATTAGCTTATGCAGCTACGGCTTCTTCTTGCAAGAGCCATACGATCCCGAAGGTATTCCGGCACATAAGAATGTGAAACCAATGATCGATTCTACTGATGGTGTACTATATTTGGGGGTGTTGGATTGGGTAGTCAAGAAGGTGAATTGACTGTTTAAATTTGTCTTTTGAAACTCGCACTAAAGTACTGATAATTATCCAGGGAGAGATTATCCCGGCCGCCAAAGAATACCGTACGGACGTACATTTTATCTTTCCCGCAACACGAAAGACGTTTATTTATGAGCAAGAGTTGTATGTATCAGACACTAGCACTGAGCAACACTACAAATTTGAACACCCTAAGAACAGAGGTACGTAACTTTACGATTTGAAAAGATTTGACTTGATTGACGATTTATAGGAGCTCAAATGGTAGGAACCATCCGTTTGGACTTTAGCGAAATAATCAGATCAGGAACTATCCAGGCGACAGTAGAGCATGAGGATTTCAAAGTAAAGAGATATTATCGAGTGGATTTTGAGCTTGTCATGAAAGTAAAAGGCCGAAATTTGGAGATAGAAGGTTGTATTGCGGGAGAATCATATGGTGGTAAGGAGATCAGTATTGCAGCAGCCTTCGTCCCTGGTACAAAGTAGCTTGATAAATTTAGTGGATTTGGTTAGGGACACGAGGGCAAAGGTCAAAAGTTCTCAATTCCTCGTTGAGCTCGCTGGCGGCGTTGGTATTGGATAGAGCTATTTTATGGTGCGATCAAGAGCACTCGTTTTCGAGAGGGCATGTTCTAGGCTATAAGAGTTTATCCCCTTTATCTGGGAACTGCCTTTGCGGTGATTTGCAGTTAATGACGTTCGATGAGCTCTAATTTGTATATCTTTTGATCCTGCCCTCTTCAATGCACAATATTTCCAGTTGCGTGGACATTCGCAGCAAAATCGTGAAGAGAAGCAATCAGCCACAAACAACAAATTTGGAAGAGTACTTTCGAACCGGCCTGGGATACGTGGTGTTGTGAGATATACGCTGAAAGAAGTGAGGACAGAAAAGCTAAGCCATTTTATCATGACTAAGCAAAATACTTGGCAATATCCGGACTAGCTTAATTGCTACCCTAGAATTGACCACACCCTCTCCTTCTCCTTCTCCTTCTCCTTCTCCTTTCTTTCTCTTGAAGTTTCTTTTGCTCTCCAGCCTTGTGATGATGTCGTTATTTTTCAATCACGATCTTGCGTCCCTCATTTCAGGTACGCGTTATTGTTTTGTAGCACGTGAATCGATGTCTCCTGATTTCCCAAACTTTTCATGATATCTCTCGACTTGATGCCAATTCTTTATATTCACCTCTGAACCACAACCACGTCCCAATATCTCAAGGACCCATGTCATCAGTTTAGCATCCCATCAGCCTCTTTTCCTTCTTCTTCCTTCATCCCTACTAATTTCTTATAGAAGAAAACCTCAGTCTTCAACTCCCCCGTTTGAGACCACGCATCATACTCTGGTATTCTTCCACACTAGTTCACCAATTAGTCTATATCCAGAAACATCCTCATCCAATCATGAAAATCAAATCGACTAACCTCTATATACCCCATTCTTCTATAAATCCCCTCAGCTAAACTTCCTACATCTGTATCTAGCATCTAATAACGTGTCAACAAACCACACATGAAAGAACGAATAAGATCTGTATCGAGGGATCATACCAATAACCAAGCATCCTTCTCCTCCGCAACCTTCTCCATTGCCTTCATAATCCCCGTCCCCACCCCCTTCCCTCTAAATTCCGGATCTACCATAAATTTCTCCACAAATCCTCTATGAGGCCCAGTTTCACTTACTGGTGTAGAGAGCATACAGACTCCTGCTACTTGTACCTTTTCTCCTTCTTTGGGTTCAAGCATCACGAATATAATATGACGCGTTCCAGCTTTTACCTCGGACAAGCGATCTTCCCACCATGATTCTACTTTGGAGATTTTCTCGGGTGGGAAAGGGGGAAGGAAAGTGAGGATTGGATAGGGCGGAGATTTGATGCAGGTTATGTGTAGATGAACGAAAACGGGGAGGAAGGAGAGATGCTTTGCGGGATCGAAGACGATGGGTTGGGAGAGTTCTGGTGAGGGGGACATGGTGACGGTGAGGAGTAGGGAATCAACGAGACTGGAATCACTTACTATTTACTCGATTTATATCATATGGATTGGATTTGAGGTTTGAACACGTAAATCATAAGAGTCACACGGAGAACAATTGAATAGTTAGAATTTCGGATTTCGGAATCGGATATCGTGAAGCCTTTCACCATACATATTGTTGGTTGCTGCCTGTTTTTGCGGGGTACATGGTGATAACATATCTGGCAATGGGTGTTGATATGGAATTTTATATTGATTGATATCAAAGTTCATGTCGTTCTATAAATATAAAACTTGTATAGTATTCCCCGTCTCGCCCCCGTCTAACCATTAAACGAGGCGAAAAAATCAGGCCTGCGAGAATATCCCGAAAAAAGGGTGGCGGGTTTTTCAACTCAGTCATCAATGAACCGGGTTTATGCTGTTTGTGTTCAATACCAAGTCAAGTAGTGTAATAAACTTACGAGTAATCGGTCTGTCAAAACGCAGTGGCAAGGCTTCATTTTGGTGTAATTTTGTTCTACTTCGGGTTCGGGTTGTACGATTACTTACATGAATAACCTTATTTGTCAATTTGTCAAACAGAAATAGTATTCGGTAACGCCGATGTCCGCAAACATCTGCGTTCGCAAATACGATTGAGATCTGACATTTAAACGAGTTTCTATACGGCGTGTAATAAGATTTTGCAACTATTGGAAAAGAAAGTTTGATCTTTGCTCTGTAGATAAATTGAAGCATGACATGTCCACACGATATGTATTTATTACAAGGTGTAGAGTATCTAAATAGATTCTCGTATTCGCGGCTCTCGCGGTGCTCCACCCACTCTTCGCGCTTTTTATATTCCGGTAACAGCGATGCACGAAAAATAAGCCACAGACGTGCGGCAATTGAACATTAGCTTTGAAGACTGAAGCTACCAAGGTATTTATGTGAAAATCTTGTTAATGTCGGGGTGGCCTACTGCCTTGTCATGTCCTTTGGTAGTTTGTTAGTGTGTGATAGTCTTCTGTTCCTGGCGCTATAATGTAGCATTTCAGGTTAAGATACATGAAAGATCTCGGGCATACAACGAGACAACCACTCATATACGAAAAGTATCGTTATGCCGAAGACAATGGAAAAGATTGGTTGGCTCATTGACATGCATAATAAATCTATCCGTATCTGCCGATTATGATGTACAGCATACGTCGGGATGTGAACACTTCCAGATGTTCATCCAATCCTTTCCCCTCATTCAAGTATAGAAAAGATCCGTATCCGTGCCTCTGATGCTGATGATGATCGTATCCAGCATCTAAGACATGTAAGAATTCTCAACAGGCACAGCACCCGGGATCGTGGCTGAAGTTGGTGAGGATCTTCCGATGAAGGGGTATCATTGGATCAAAAAAGTCTAAGCGAGCTTGGCATAACATCATTTTTCCGATCTACCAATTAATTTCCCTTTGCACTTTTTCAACCCTTTCCGAATTTGTGGAATTCGATTCACAGCCTTTTTCAGGGTTCTCTATCGTACCTGAGAACTAATGTATTCAATATATTTAACCTTCTGTCTCTGATGATTCTAAGTGGATGACGATGATGATCTTGGAAAACCAGGAAAGAAGCTGGGGCGATGACCAGCCACCAACACGATTAATGCTACTACCATGACCATTTTCCCGCCATTTCCAAGATATTGACCGGATGATGTACAAGATCATTGTGGGATGATTGGGAATTCGATATAATATGAATATATAAGTATCGAGGAGGCTTCTCTATTTTGGATTAACCCTCAAGCCTCTATCAACTCATCATTCACCATCAAGGCAAAGTTTATTGCAAAGCAACTTATTCTTTATTATCAAGGCAGTGTTTACATCAAAGCCACCCCGAAGAAGAAACCAGAAACATCTATAGCATAGTTTTTACCTACATAAGGTTCATACATATCCTTTCAAACTCTACCACAACCACATACATCCACACAAATACAAACACATCAAAATGTTATTCTCAACTACCAACATCCTGAGCACCCTTGCTCTCCTCACCTCCCTCACCTCCGCCGCTCCCACCAAGCGACAAACCCACACACCACCAAAATCCACATCCAAGCACTTCACACTGGTAGCCAACGTCACCTCGGGCGGTCTCGCCATCAACCACTTCGTTCTCGAATCCTATCACACGGGCGCCGGCACCGCATATGCTGTCCTCGCCGAAAACAACACCGAGGCCAATCCCCGCATCTTCTTCATCAACGGCACCGCCACCGATGTTCGTTTCGGCAATTCCTCCACCATCACCGATTCCGGGAGTGGATCCAACAATTTCCCCGAATCTCTCACCATCACACCTTCCGATCCCGCAACCTCCTCTTCCGGCCGCTCCACCGTGGAGATTAATGCCGGCGCCGGCCAACCTTACGTGGGACTTACTACTTCCCCCTCCCAAACTACACAACTTCATGGGTATCAAGGAGAGACATTTTACGCTTGTAATTCTACCCTTCAATATGGCCCTGCGATCCAACTCTTCTACAGAGGATATAGTCAAGAGACACCAGCTGAATGTTCAGACGTTGCATTAATACCTCAGTGCAGCGAGGGCAGTGGAGCCGAAGACGCTTCCGCAGCAACAGTTAGCTGTTACGATGATGTAGCTGCTATTGACTGGAGCGTCTACAGCGCATGAGAATTGGAACTTTAATTCCTATGGGGGAAGACGAGGAAAACTTTATGATTTATGAGCGGCATGCACGGTAATGAGCATTAAATGGGCGTTTTGGAAAAGGGTTTGCGGATTTTATGATACCATACCATTATCGGGTACAATCGATGAATAGATTACTTAATGAAGAGAAGAGAAGAATGAGAAATCTTAATTATTACTGCTATTATTACTTTCCGTTCTGTGCTTTGTTTTTAGTGAATTCATGTCGGCAATGGATAAGATGATTTTTAAAGATGCAGTTGTAAATCATTTACGGACTCTTGATTGCTGAAACTTTTACCCTTATAGCCCCATAGAATCTCAGTGAACTAACCCAATGGATACCAAAGAAAGAAACATTGAAATCAATCGGTGTGCAAGTGATGCACCAGAATGAGGAGAGAGTATCGTACCTGAAGATTGTTACGAGACCCTAACGAAACAGTAAAAAGTAAAAATGGGTATCTATCCTATAATTCCCACCTAATCCAAGACTCCTCAATATTGATATACCCATCCAAGACGACATATCCACGTTCAGATTGAACAAATAGTCCCAAATCATTCATCCCCTTCGTATCCCTCCAGCGTCATATCCAAATCCATTCCCTCATCCCCATCATCCCACTCGACCCCAATTTTTCCAAACAAGCTTCTAGCCTTCCTCCTCTCCTCCTCCCTCTTCTCCATACCCCTTCTGACCTCCGCATCTCTTTGTCGTCCCAGAAACCTTCTATCCGCCTCCATTGCTCCACCTCTCATTTTACCCAACCATTCCTCATCGCCTTCCCATTTTTCTGGCACGCATAGATTCCCGATATACAACGCTACCATTCCTCTTAGTCGAAGCAGGACTTTAGAATCAGAGTATGGAGGCGTCGTCATTAATTCATCCATTCTTTGAGCTACCAATTCCGTGGCTACCAATGCTGCTCGTCGAACTTCATCTCTTTCTTCCCAGCGTTTCTCTTTTCTTCGTTTGTGGAGACGGTCTTGACGGCGTTGGTGAGCCAAGAATGCTTTATCCCCTGGATCCCCTTGTTCGTCGTCATTATCTAAATCTTCTGCCTCGTCGCTAATGTCACTATCACTTATATCCCCATCTTCGTCCTTCTCTGCTTGCTTGGCAATCTTTCGTAAACCATCTTTATGCTCAAATTGTATTCCATAAATTTCACACCCAAGCATCGCCGGCCAGAAATCGAGCGCGGTAACTGAACCGTGGAATTGTCGTTTGTAAGGATATTGAAGAATCAAACGCTCGTAATAATCTTTTACTTTGAGGAGTCCTTCAGCTGTGCCATATCTTCTCTCTTCCCGTCTCTTGTCTTCTCTTTTTCCATCTTTATCTCCTTCTTTTGGTTCCCCGTCATTATCATTATTCACTTCATCACCACTCCCTTCACCAGCATCCTCTTCCCACCATTCCTTCCTCTGTTTGTTCCCCACACCTCTCATCAGTAACTCGGCTCCGATCCCCCAAAACCCCGTCTTCCTTATTTCTATTCCCTTTCCCGCAACCTGCATTCGTAAAAGTAAACTCCAGGCCCGTCCCGCCCTCTCCATATCCCCATCTTCCAAATTCCTCATCATAATCGCAACCAACACACTTAAATGTTGAAGTTTTAAATTTGACCTCCCAGTCTTCCTTTCTTCCTTTTTACGCCTCTCCCTTTCCCTTCGACTTTTAGCAGATTCTTCTTCGGAATCTTCGTCTTCATCGTCTCGAGACTTGGCAGTAGAATCGCGATCATAGGGATCTAGAGAATATGTAGATGGTAAACCTCGATGTGGCCAATTTTTGACTCCAACTTTTGATGGTAATTCTTTGTCGAGTCCCAAGCCAGCTAATCGATACTGCATCACCTCTGCGGGTGTTAAGCTCAATGGATTTGTATGTTCTGCAGAAGCTTGTGATGGTCCTCCATTATCCAATTCTTTTCCCTTCCCTGAATTGTTATTTGTGTTCGCAATGTAATCATTATTGTAATTATCACTCTGATCGCTATGGCTATCGCGTCGTTTTCGTTTTTGGGATCGTATAGAGAGAGATGTGAAATGAATTTGAGGAGTGGTAGTTGATGTTTGAGTTATATCAGATATGGGAAGAGTGAAGAGTGGCATTATATATCATATATGGAAATGGGAATATGAATCCCACTGAGAAATGATTGTGAGGTCGAGGTTTCGATTTAGAAAAAGTGAATGAGGCTATTGTTCAGCCTTGGTGTGAAAAGGTGTGGATGTGGCGTATTGATTGATTCAAGTGTGGTTGGTGTGGCTTTACGAAAGGCTGCAGAACAAACTAGGGAACCTCTTTCTATGCATCAAAATTTTATACTATACATTGCAATAAATAACTATTCGATACTTCATCTCCAAATTCCATTTCGAATCATGATACCCATCTTAATCAAGTCCATACAATTCTTCTAAATCAATCACTCACATTCCATAGCCAATCAAGGTTATCATTCCATAGGCAAGGTTATCAAGATATATAATTATACAATCCAAATGACAACACCCCAGAACTATAATCCATGTCTCCCTCTTCACGAAACCCATATCAACCCCAAGATATGAACCCTCCACATTTTATGATATTGAACATCTTCACCATATTCCCTCCTTACATATCGCTATCACTATCAATTTCGTAGTCACTGAAGTGATAACCGTCTTCCTCATCCCTGTATGGTTCCAAGATCACGGCGAGCCTCACGCTCACCTGCTGCCAATACTTGGAGTTGCTTTCCTTGATGCGATCGAGAAGCTTTGCGTGTTCTTCGGAAGCGTCTTTAAATGCGCTATACTTATATGATTTCCACCGACGGCCATAAAGTGTTTTACGATCCATTTCGGCTGCCATGTTGGCAAAAAACCTCGAATCTATCTCCATAAATTCTAATTCGGGACCTTCACAGTCACCCATATCGAACTCTCCCAGCGTTAAACCAGAATCCACGATTCTAATCGTCAGAGTTTCAAGTTTGGGACATGCAGCCTCTATACAATCTAGTGCCTCCTTGTCAAAGTCGTCGGCCAGTTTCCATCTCTCATGGTCGTCGTTACCATAGAAATAACGTCCATTTAGCGACATGTGCTTGACTGGAGTAAGTCCCCATAACTGTCTTTCCCAATTGGCCTTTCCCTTCAAGCACCTATGTACGATGTATTTATCTGGGTTGAAAAATGCAAGAGAAAGTTTGATGACGTTCTCATGATTCTGCATGTCCCCGTCGCAAACTAACTTGAATGCACAGGTATAACGTTCTCTTACAACCCCATGTGATTCTTTGCAGGCCAATTGGAGCGAGTATTCAGCATCCGAGGCTGTAAGCAATGGTAGAAAACCAAATTGTACTCTACATTCGTCTCCTTTGCTAAAGGCATGGCGACCATCCGGAAGTGCAGCATTCCATATCATTTGACGAATTTCAGGCGGCAAATCCATGAATTTCGGAAATTCATTATCATGGTTCTCTGGCAAACTTGATTGAGCTATTTTCTGGCCCATAAGGACTGGATTCTGGGTAAGAGGACAAATCATTTTCCAGAGAGTGATCGCGTGTACGCTGGGTATTAACTTCCATAAGAACACCAATTGATCCCTTCTCGTCTGTCGTTGAACTTTCAGCAATGTTTTCTTAGACCTCGGTTTCTTACGGTCTGAAATTACACGCTGGAAGGCAAGGTTGGGCAAAACTCCCTCAATGAATTTCTTTCGTTTGCCTTTTGTGCAAGTGTCGCAACAACGTCGGGAGTTTAATACTACCTTTGGAAGATCCTTCTTACTTCGGAACATGGATTTGACATGGTAATCATAGTTCATGTCCGCGATTTCGGCTATTTCCCTGATTTCGGTTATCCTTCTTTCATTTACCACCAATTTTTTGTGCTGCTCCATCATCTTTTGAGACAGAACATGCATCTCTTTGGGGTGAGCGTCATGCGAGTTTTGTTGAGATTTCAAGATGGATTTTCTTTCGAAGTAATAACCTGCCAATAGATCCATGCCATCATTCCTAAGAGCAATTCTTCTTTTCTGCTCAGAATGAACTTTGGCCCGTACCCTTGCCACCCAGTCTCGAGTACGCCTGGGTATATCTTTAGCATGGACTGCATCGATCATTTGTTAGCAAGGACTATATTTGGTTTTGGTATACAATTGTGCAAAGAGGGTTCTTTGGTAATGTCTTACTTGCTCGAAAGAACTTTCGGTGGCTCTTATTGGTAGCCTTCACGGCGTCACTCAATATTTTCTGAAAGGTATCGGCTTCGGGGGCCCAGATCAAAAGGTCGTTTCCGGACGGGATCTCCATGATGTTTTGTGACCCGTTTGGATCGATACCAGTTATAACGAAAGCAGAAGTCTCTTCGTTATGATACTGAGAGATGTATTGTAGAAGTAACAGATTATTTGTACAAATTATTTGTGTGCAAGATATTTTTAATTTAGCACTAGAAAATACTAGAGGATGCTAGAGGATGCTAGAGGACTAGCTCATATCCACGTGATATTCCCTCGACCACTCGCCATGGTGGCTGATTCATGGCCGAATCTTAAACTTCAACATATGTGTCCAAACTATCAAGAGAAAGCGTGATCAATACTTATAATTGACGACTACTTATATGAAGTTGTTACGTATTCATGTCCAGAACTATAATCTTTCGACATATATGTACATCATTCACCTTGAAGCTTCGACAGTTTGCTAACGAACTGATTTATATTAATGTATAGTCATGGTTTCTTATGTTCAAAGATTGAAATGCTATGAAAATACTGAGATCATTTGATTACCGATATTATCGGGTTGATTTCTTTCTTGGGAAATGTTCCGTGGACTTCGACGGTCGGGTATAGGATTCGTAGGAACTCCTCTAGATAGGGGTTAAATTGGCTACCCTACTTCTCGGCCACGCCTCTTTTCGGCTACCCTTTCACACCAAAAATGATCATTTTATAGATTCATATTCTTTAATGAGAAAGCTATTAATAGGTCAAAATGGTCGTTCTTGGTGTAAAAGGGTGGCCGAAAAGAAGGGTGGTTAAAAACTAGGGTATCACGGGTATCCAACTTACCAATACTCAGGTGAGAGAACTCGATTCTTGTGATATCTGATTGTGTATTATAAATCAATGACGCGGGCTTGCGACGAGGTAAGTTCATTATCTCCACGATAATGAGGCAACGACCTCTTGTTTTGATAGAAAAAAAAAACCTCGGAACTCCGATATTGAAACAATTCACCATATACTTCTTGCTCCCCACTGCCAAAATGGCTACTCAATATCGACTCAACCTCTCTACTATAATCAAGGCGTCAAAAGCCCCATTAACTATCGAATACCGACCCATCCCAACCCATGGGCCTAGTGAAATCCTCTTCGGCAACTATGCCATCGCTGCCAACCCTATGGATTGGAAAATGCAAACCTATACCGTCTTTGTCATTTCATCTTCCAACGTTCTTGGCAGAGATGTATCCCCAGTCGTCGAAGCAATCAGTTCCTTCGTCACAAGTCGGAGAAGGGTCACTGGATTTGCGGCGGCTTTTTATAATGGGAAAATAGATCATAGCGCCTGGTAATCCTATACGTTTCTTATGGAAATTGCAACGACGAAGATTCCGGATGATTTGAGCTTTGAGAAGGCGAGTACTTTCCCCATGGCTATGGCTACAATTGCCGTAGGCTTCTGTTTGCTCTTGAATTTCCCGAGGACGCTTGGAAAAGGGGAGACGAAAAACGAGGGGATGTTAGTTTGGGGAGGCGCATCGTCTGTAGGGGCTGCCGCGATACAATTTGGTAATCTGGCGGGATATAAATCTTCACAGCGGCTAGTAGAAATATCATGAGTATCTCCAGTCGATTGGTGCAAGTGCTACTTTCGATTACAAGGATCCGGAAGTCGTGAAGAATGTTGTCGAGGAAATCAAGGCTTCGGGTGTGAGCCTCACGATTGGATTTTGATCCCATCACGGAAAATGAAACTTCTAAACTCTCAGCTGATATCTTATCGACCACGGGCCATGGCAAAAGGAAACTTGTCTTGACTATTCCTTGGCCAGAAACATATTCAAAACCTGAAGATGTGGAAATTTCGAAAAAAAAAAAGTGGCTGTTCGTCTTGGTACGGATGCTCAAGAGCTGTGCGCGTGGTTCTTTAATAAGTTCCTGAAAGGTGCCTTGTAACAGAAGTATATAGTTGCGGCCCCGCCGGTAGAGATATAGAAGGAGTATTGCAAGTGCGGAAAAGGTTCTTGACAGGTTAGGAGCAGTGGTTGCAATAGGTGGGTTTTGTATAAATATTCGAATACCTATCCCTAAGCTACTATTAATAGGGGACTAATTAGAAGCCCTAATACCTATCTATTGAAAATAGCTAAAATCCCTATTAATATCTATAAATAACTATAGATACCTGTTATACAAATATATTTACAATTTATATATATTTTCTATATAAAAATCAAACAAAATAGTTTTATTTTTAATATATATATTAGATTTTATAAATTGATATATTTTAAAACTGAAATATAATAATAATCCTTATTTTAAATAAAAAAGATTAATAAATTATATAAGGAATAAAAATCCCTATTATATATATATTTTAATTATTTAATTTATAAAAATAAGACTCTAATACCTATAACTAGTTATTGATTAACAGGGATAGCTTTTTCTATCCCTATAGCTATCTATAACCACAGATACCTATAGCCAGCTGTACTACCCAAGCCACCCGTTGCGACCACTGGTTAGGAGAGGGTGTTAGTGGAAAGAAACTTATTGTGAAGGTTGAGTAGCTTCGGGGGGTGGCGACAGAGTTTGATTGATATGGTGGGGAGACTCGACGAACATCTATGTATTCTGCAATACATAGTTAGAGGTTGTTTATTAAATTTAGTGCGTTGCATCAGTTCCCATGTGGTCTAGTATCCTTTTCGTTTCCCCTTTCTGTCTTTGTTTCATGTTTTTTTTGTTTTTGTTATCAGCGTAGCGAAGCTTTTTGGTATGCATCACTCACTACACATCAACTTATTCCTGATTCCTTTCACGATATCACATTTTCCCATGCTCATTGATCACCACCCTTCTCAAAGCAATGACCAACAAACACCTCTGACCGAGTTATCCAAAGAGCGGTGTACCCACAGAATTTACCTCTTGATACCCCACCTCATCCTTAGCGGCATCTAGTTACAGCTGCCAGCCGTGCCAGCAAACAGTAGAAGCAATCTTTTCCTTCCAAAGCTCGATCTGTTCTTTACTTGAAACATCTCTCGGGAAACTTTGGGAGGTGATTGGTTCATTCATCCAAAGTAAATAGAAGTAAACAATGTATAGATGTGCAACAAAAATCTCCGTATATTTCGAACATAGATAGCAAGGGGTTGGGGCTTCGTCTTCAAGACTGATTGGTGGAGTGGATGGAAGTAAATAATTGTTAGATGTGCAACAAAAGAGATCGAGAGGAAAGGTAAGTACATGTATGATTTTCCGCGGCGGGAACTGACTCGCCATTGTGGTGTTGATAATCTGAAACTCTGCTAGCTTGCTACGAGCGCGGGGGGGAAAGGAAGGATTGCATCTAACGATTTTCTGCTCGGTGTCTATTGAAAGATCTCCCTTACTCAGTCAATTAATTGATCTTTGGAAATTTCTGTATTCTATCCTCTTTCCTCTTAGTTTCGATAGACTGAGTCAAGGTGGATTTTGCACCATTTGATCGCACTGTGTAGTAATAATCTCTCGATTGGGATGATCATCTACCTTAAGCTAGCCCTTGGTAAGAGAATGATTATGATTTTGAATACCCTGAATTCGCCATCGCCAGTGCTCATGACCAAGCTTCTGTTGACTCTAGATACTCCATCTTTAATAGTGAAATCTGGTAGACTTGTTATCCCTGCTATTTTTGTGAAAAGACAGACGAATCATCAGTTTCCATATCGCGAATATCTGATATGCAGCCGGACCTGGTTAAGTAGGAGGATTGAAGAAAGCTTGGATTTGAGCTTCTCTAATTTGATAAGTAGATAGCTACTCTGGGAAAGACGCATAGGTTCATGTTAAAGGCTTCGATTTTCTTGGCTTTCCATGCGAGTGAAGTATTAATATTGTGTACACTCAGTTCATCCTGACTTTGATAATCAGAGTAGTCGTCCAGTGAGTATGTAAACATCATAGTACAAATATCTTCAGCCATGGAGCAGACATGTAGACTCATGAAGCAACTTGAGAGATTTGGATCTGGGAGTTGGATAAGCAAGGCTTTCTGGGAATTTCCTTTGGTTTGGACTGTACCGTGATTAATGAAGGGCTCAGCAGAACTATTACATAGCTCAAGTGTATCTAGCGCGATCAAACTCGTTCTCGACTTGGGAGACAAATATCATTGCTGTATATTATTGGGCGCATACAGGGAGAATCCGAATGGCTTGTTGTCTTTTACATATGCAAGGTGTGGAAATGCGTTTGAGTTAATGATTGTGAACCTGAGTGTATCTCGACGAATAACTGTAAACCTGAAAGTATCTAACGCGAACCCCTTAAGTGATTTCATTTCACAATCTGAATGACAAGCGACGTCTAGCTTCTGGCATCCAAGGTACTGAGTGTTGGGTTGTAACAGTACTTGTTCAGAAAGTCATGGTTACATAGGTACCTTTATGGAACTTTCCATAAGGTTACCCAATTCCTTGACCGAATTTCATAGTCAACCACCCCCGCTTGACATTTTATAACCAGTCTCGGGTGAGTATTTCACGATGAGATCTGCGACAGTAAGGCCAGTGACGCCCTGGAATTCTCATGTGAAAGTAAGATTGATATCAGGTAGACTCAAAATGTAAAGAAAAGGACGAGGTCCCCAAAGGCGCGAAAAATGCTCAGAATCACGATTCAAGATAGAGACTTTGATGTAAGTATGTTATGAGTTACGAAACTCAATAAAACTAAAATATTATACATTTTCATAAGAAATCTTTTCGCTAATAAGGTTATCCCACCAAAGTACGCCCTAGACATTTAAAAGCGTTGAATCGTGATGATTATGGATCATATGCAAGTGTAACAATAAACTCCTATCCGGCCCATATCTAGACTGCAAAATGTCTTTGCAAATTAAAGGAAAAACATGAAATATGAGGGTGACTGTAGCATGATATAAAAGTTGGAATTTATATATCAAGAGCTTGCTTCATGAGCTTGGCCAAGTCGCATGTCTGTGATAATTAGTCAGCAAATTATCCCACATTTACAAAATTTCATTTGAGGAATAAACTTACGATTGGATCTCTCATCATCGTGAAATGATTTCCAGCTGTGCTCATACATTTGATATTTCCCTCTCCAACTAACTTCTCCCATCCATTGTGTCCAAGATCTTTGCGATCATGTGTCAACCAGTCCATAGAGTTAGGCATCCTCACTTTGGGATCCCACTCTGGCTTCAGGTCACCTTCATTGTGGACAATACCATCCCGAGCCCAGATGGCGATGGTTGGTGGCATGTTCACAGTGTTGATGGATGGCAGAGATCCCAAATGATCAGAGTAGGCGGTAAGTTCGCGAACGGTCGAGAAGAAATGGGGAAGGAGCCATTTTGGTAATGAGTCAAGTCCACCATCGCCAAGAAGACCAATCTTGGCACAATATTGGTGAAAGGAAGCTGGTAAGGCTTCAAGTCCAATAGGGAATGGGGAATCAATCAAGACCAATTTCTCGACTTTCTCGCCCTTTGCAATTAATTGACGGGTGCATTCGTACGCAAGTACACCTCCGGCAGACCAACCTCCAAGAAGATATGGTCCATGTGGTTGGCGGCGTTGGATTTCGGCAAGGTAAATCTGAGTGACGGCTGGAACACCAATGTTGAAATCTGTGGGATCTTTCATGAAAGGGCAATTGAGACCAAACACGGCTAGATCTTGGTCAATTTGAGGAATTGGGGTATACGAAGACGCGACCCCAGAACCATCTGGAAGGAGGAAAAGTGTGCGAGTTGCGGTCTTTGGGTTGCCCTGCAAAAGGATGGATCTTGATGGTGGGTATTGAGATACGTTGATGGGTTTGGCAACATGAGTTGGAGCAGCCGGTTGTACCGATGTAGAGGACACCTGGGTAATCTTTGTTGTCTTCTTGATCTCAACAACCTTTGGCTTGGCTGCTCTTAGACCCAAACTTGTTTCGATCTTTTCCACGCTGGTGTTCTCGACCAACAACTCGGAGCTCAGAGTCAGGCCAGTCTTCTCCCTAAGTGCACCCAAAATGCTTAAACTCATAAGAGAGTCCATACCCATAGTGGCAAGGTCTGTGTTATCAGTTATCTCCTCAATTTCAACGCCCATCTCCTCAGCGATGGTAGACCTGATGATTTGAACAATCATTGCGTTATCGCTATCACCGTCAATAAAGCTTTCAGAATCACTATCAACTAGATCAAAAGCGTCATCCCCAATTTCGCTTGAATGACTGGAAATCATTTCTGGAGTAGACATTCCAGAGTTTCCAGCACTAGTATCGTCTTCGAATCTAGTCATGTAGGCTTTGAGATGATCTACAGTTGGCTCATGTTCGAAGACACTACTTTGGAAGTCAATCTCAAGATCTTCGCGGAATCGACCAGAAATGCTCAAGCCAAGAAGTGAGTCGACGCCCATATCAGAGAATCTCATGGGGCCTGCCAACTCAGCGATATCACATCCAATCTCTTCAGCCATGATGGCCAATGCTTTTGAGAAGATACCCCTTAAAATTGGTTTGCTGACAGGTCTGAAATCGGCCATGGAGACAGTTTTTGATGGCTTGGGTGCAGCGACTTTAGTTGGAGTTGGTACTCCTTTGGCACCAGCACGAGCTGGAATGGCTTTTGGTGCAAGTAAGGTCTGAAGAAGAGTGCGTGGTACGCGTTGGAATTTGATACCACCAACAACTGCGATAATTTCGTCTCCTTCGAAGACGTATACGTCACCAGCAACCATCTCACCCCCACCTGGTACCTTCTGCATCTTGATATAAGATCTGTACTCTTTGTCGGCTGACATGGTCTTGGCAAATCTCATCGACTCCCAACCGTGTGAAATATAGACATGCTTGGTGGAATCGACAGCATCATTTGCATTCATGATGAATCCGGAAATGTGGCAAACACTATCGATCCAATACGGGCTCATGAAGAAATTGCCATCCTTCTCTGATGTCTGGAATTGTACTTTGGCAGTAGCCTCACATTGTTCACTCCACAGATATACTTCATCCATTCCTCGATATTGTTGAGCATAGTCGACAAGGGCCCCGAACAGCTTGTAAGCCATTCCTCTTCGAACCTTGTGAACCTCTTTGTGGCTCATCAAATTCTCGATTCGCCCTTGGACAAGGAACTTGCGACGGTCCCAGTCTTTCAACCATGATGATGAATCCTCAAGAGTCACTTCGCACTTGGTTTGTTCAACTGGCTTTCCATCCGCTCCGAATGTGCGGAAGTTGACTGTTCCGCGTCGATGAGCGAGATCAAGCTTGGTCTCAATTTGGAGGATGTGAGTTTTGGCGTTATTGTCAAGGATCAATGGCTTATGAGTTTCCATACTTCCAACATTGAAACCGACAGATTTAGCATCTGGCTGGGCGAGCTTAAGGGCATAGTCGCAGATAGTCAGAGCCATATCACCATAAATAGATGATGGGAAGAGTGGTTGGCCGTGTACTAAGTGCCCAGAAATCGCAGCTCGTAGTTTTGGTTCCATGAGGTCAGATTCAGCGACAACATTAACGTTATCCTCATCAACAGTCTCAGAGAGTATCTTTTGCACACTTGTTGTCGAGAAGCTTGGCTTTGCTTCTGTAGGAGCGACCAATTGCTTGTCAACCTTGGTAAGACACCAATTTCCACGGTAGTCAATCCAATAAACCTTGTCGTCGTAAGAGTAAGAAGGTAAATCAAGGACTTCATGGGCGTTCTTGAAATTGGCATGATACTCGTTCCAATTGAAGTCAAGACCAGAATTGAAGAGAGTTGCCAAACTAGTGGCTGTGGTTATCCATGCGTCGGCATTTCTGCTTAATGATGGCACAGTGATCGCACTTGTGCCGATGATGGCTTTTACCATATTGGAACAGATTGGGTGTGGGCCGATTTCAACAAACAAAGTCTTTTCATCAACAATGTTATTGCTCAAAGCAGAATTGACACCCCCTAAAAAGTCAACACACTCTCTGCAGTGTCTAGCAAGGTACTCGGGGCCGAAGACGCCTGAATCCTCTACGATGCTTCCAAGAAGTGTTGACATAACTGGGATTCTTGGTTGATGGAAAACAGCTGGTTTCGCAGACTGGATGAAAGAGTCTAGAATGGGTTCAACTTGAGCGGAGTGGAAGGCGTAAGGAACATTGAGCATGGTGTTCTTGAAGCCTTGTGCGCTCAAAACCTCCTTGAGGCGGTTCATATTATCAACAGTACCTGAAAACACTGTTTCTTCAGGGCCGTTGATGCAGGCCTTCTCGCATTCGATATTTGACAAGAAAGGCTCGACTGCACTAAAACCTGCCCGAACTGCTAACATACCATGGCTACCCGCAGTACACTTTGAAACCAACAACTGTGCACGATTGCCGACCAAAGATATGGCATCATGTGTGGAGATAACGCCAGCAACCTGGAGAGCTGCGTATTCTCCTAGAGAGTGGCCAACAACAACGGATGGCTCGATTCCCCACGATTGCCAAAGTGCTGCAACTGCTATTTCTACACAGAGAATAGCCAATTGGGTCATGACTGGGGAGGCAACGCTGAGATTAGTGATGCTTCCATCAATGAGGCCAACGAAAGATGGGAAGCCTTGGGCTTGGGCCATTTGATCGAAATCCTGGATATCACTGCGGAATTGTTCTATATCACAGAAGAAGGCCTTAGCCATACCAAGATAGTGCGATCCTTGACCAGTGAAAACGAAAGCAACCTTTGGTTTAACGTTCGATACTGGAGCGTGAGAACCCTCCGCGTAAGCGCTCAAAGCATTTTGGACGCTTTGCAAATCTTTAGCATCAACTGCGATACGATATTGGTAGTGGTATCGACGAGCAGATGTGGTGTATGCAAGACTTGGCAAACATGAGCTCGGTTGATCTCTTGACCAGTTCAATATCTTCTGAACGTTATTTCTGAATGATGCAAGAGATTTTGCTGTCACAATGACGACCTGCGATTTTCTCGGGTCAACACCCTCGAGCTGTCGAATTGGTGCATCCTCGAGCAAAGTGGCGGTGTTACCACCGGCAGCACTGAAATTATTCATGAAGACATAGCGCTTCCCATTTGTAGGTCTAGGGAAGGGTGTCGGTTTGAAAGCCATGTTGAGATTTCTATCTTTCAAATCCTTGGGAAATGCCTGGTTGATTTTCGTCTTGATCCCGCAATGTGGTGGGATCATACTCTTCTTAAGCATCATCATGATCTTCACCAAAGCAGTTGCACCTGAAACAGCTTCTCCGTGACCAACATTAGATTTTACTGAACCGACAAACAGTGGTTGGTCAAGGCGACGGCGTAAATTGCTCGATGGTGCGAAAATGGAAGAAACACTGTCCATTTCTACACCATCTCCTGCTTGAGTTCCTGTTCCGTGCATTTCAACGTACTTGACGTCTCGAATATCTACTCTTGCTTCATCCATTACTTTCTGGAACAAAAACTTTTGCGCGCCTGCGTGAGGGTGAGTTATGGAAATGGCTTCCGCACTGTGATTCGTTGCAATCCCAGCGATGACCCCAAGGATTGGATCCAGATCGGCCACCGCATCGTCAAGTCGCTTTAGAATGAGAGTAACAACACCATCACCACGGCAATATCCATCAGCGCCGTCATCGTAGGTTTTGCAAGACCCGGTTTTAGACAAGAATTGGCCCTTGGATAAACCAGAGAAAATGTCTGGATTGGTCATGACGTTCATACCACCAGCGAATACAGTATCGCAGTCACCAGCACGTAATGAAGTGACAGCCAAATTTATAGCTGCCATACTACTCGAGCAGGCGGTGTCCACACTATATGATGGACCACTGAAGCCGAAGTGGTAATTTATTCTACCAGGCCCAAAAGCTCGAACACCACCAGTGATGAAATATGTGTCGATATCTTGAGCGGCATTAATCTCACGCCAATCGTCGGAAGTTTGACCATAGAAGGTACCAATTCTATGGGCTTGTGTGGAAGGAGTTCTGTCTCTCACGAATCCAGACATTTCCATCGCCTCATAGGCAGTAGAAATGGCCAATCGCTGCATTGGATCGGTCTGCATAGCTTCTCGTGGAGACATGTTAAAGAATCGAGGGTCGAATTTTCCGGGCTCGTCGATGAAACAACCAAATGGAGAATGAGACTTATTCTTTCCTTTTCCTGTGGGGTCAACGTGTGCTTTGGCATCGAATCGATCGGCAGGAATTTCCTTATGGACGTCAAGACCCTGTTCGAGGAGTGCCCAGAATGCTTCATGGTCGGCCGAATTGGGGAATCGACCTGACATTCCCACGATGGCTATCTTGGACTCAGACATTCTACCTACCATTCCTCTTGGGATGGCGTTTTGCTTAGTGTAAGAAATGTGGTCCTCCATCGACAGCTTGAAGCTACCGGCATTCTTGAGCCCAGAGACAAGACTGTTTCCGAGAGCGGTTGGTCCCATGGCAAGAACTCTGACTTCAGTTTGTGCAGATTCTTTAACGTCTGCAACAGCCAGTTTGACCAATCGGTCCCATTTGACCTGCTCTGCTAAAACTTCCATGATGGAATTTCTGAACAGGTCGACTGTTGATATACTTTCCTTGTGTGCAGGGGTTCCAACGAGGGGCAGGACTGACGAATAGTTGCTCAGGCTTTCCACAATTGATGGTGACAAGATTTTTTCGATGTCTTGTGGTGAGTAAAGGTGGGCGGCATGATATGGTCCTCGAATGCCGATTTCGCGTCGTTGAAGATTTTGGAATGCATCACATGTCTCGAACAACTGAGCCCGGATGGTAGGTGTTCCGCTGATTGTGATTGAAGTAGTACCAATGGCACTGATGTACAGTCTCGTTGATTGAACAAGTCCCCTTGACTCGTTAAAGTTCGCCAAAGCAAGCTCTGCTGCCTCTGGACTTATGCCCATTACGATTGTTGACCAAGTCTTCTGTCTATCACTGGTGCTTTCCAGCTGGTTTCCAACTGCTGCAACTCTTGATCCCAGCCTGAAGGCAATGCGTACTGCTTGCACAGCTAGGGGAATAAGAGATGTAAGCGATTTGCATGATGCAACTGCTGATGCGGCAAGTAGCCCAGTGCATACTGCGAGTACTTCTGTACTAGAGGGCTCCAAATATGCAAGAGGGTTCTCCTCGAAGAATCTATGATAGAAAGGCAGTTAGCTCAAGTGATCTTTGTCAAATCCCTCCACCATATCTGTACGTACCCGATAAAATGTGTTAATTGCGCTAAGCAAGCAATGGCGCTTTCGACCGCCAAGTCTGGGTGGTCGGCCTCGAAATATCGCTCACTGAACTCGGCTATGCTTGAGAAAACAGCAACATGCCCTCGGGCACTTAATGGAAGAGATGAAAGTTCTTCCTGAAGCGCTGCATGGGCTTGTTCTAAAAATGTGCTGAGGATAGGACAGTTCTGTCGACGAAGTGCTTTCTTGAGAAACGACTGGCAGTCTACTGTTTGGTCTCCGAATAATATGACATCCATCTTGAAAAAATTATGCGACCCGCGCTATTACTATTGAGTGCTTGGAGTCGTGGAAATATTGCAAAAGATTAATAGATTGGAACAAAGAACGAATGCTGGATGGAAATTTAGGAGAACGAAAGTGCGATATTTAATTTCAGAAGTCCTTGAGTTTGTACATATATACAACTTAAGATCTTCACGTGGTCACAGATACTTTTTCCGGAGTCATGTATTAATAAGCTTCATCATGTTTCAACTGCATCTACCTTATCCACATGGTAGAAGTTCACGATGGTGCACCAACCCCGTTAACTCTTCGGGAATATCGCAAGAATCTGGGCGCTCAAGCTCTTCAGTAACACTAATTGCTCGTAATCAAAAGAGGTAAGTTAAGTGGCGATCGAAATCTCGACCCTAAAGTGACGTGCCGGTCAAGAATCAGGTATACATGAGACTATTGAAAGATTACTTGAAACACGGAAAAGTGTGGTCGAACTTCGGAGCCCTTGATTGCTTGCGAGGAGCATTGGGAAGAGACTGATGTTTGCACTGACAAACCTTGCTAGATACTTCAACTACACCACTAGCTCATTCTTCAAGGGGCTTAAACGTTGTGAAGAAGTGGATTGATAGGGTACGTATTTTATCAAAGAGCTGCAAGTCTCATTGTCAATTCTGCTCGACTGAGCAGATATTGTGTAACATTACCATATGTTTACAATGTATAACTTTGTACATGCAAGTAGCAAGTCGATTAGATGCGGCTGCGATTCGGTTTCCAGCTATTGGTGTTCCCATGTTCCGCTAGACGTCGATCATTCTACAAGAGATGATTTGGCAACTTACCCCTGCACGGATCCCCGCTTCTGGAAAATGCGGACAATTCTGACGCTTTGGCACCACCCGATTGAAGTACCAAGCAGTCTAAGTAGGCTAAATTGTCACTACATAATCATAGTTTCGTTTCTTCTTGAGAGGCCGGCTCATGTTTATACGCTATAATCCCGCCAGGCCACGCAGATCCACAAGGGTTAAATAAAATAAGCTTCGAAGTTTCTTTTCCTGGCTTCGTATTGAATACGCTCATTGGCTGGCAAACAGAAACAGAATATCTTTCAGTTAGATCCATGATGGCTCTTAACTTCTCAGATGCGTTGAGCCAATTGCTTTTGTTAAGGCTTCTATGTTTACTTTTGAAAATAGACCGCTAGAACATGAAAACAGCGAGTAATCAACTCATCACCGCAATTTTCAAAACTCAGCAAAAAAATCGTTATCGGTCCCGAGTTATCCACAATCTTTACCCGAAGATGTTTGGACAATGCTCGGATAAAGCATCCCTTTCATTTTAAATATGGCCATAGACAAACACAATGCGTATTGGGGGTTAGTCCTGTATCAGGAATTGAAGAGTTTCCGAAGACTGAGTACTATTTTTGTCACTCACTCCACATTCGTGGGATTGGATAACATGTGATTTTACGGGAAAGATTTTGTTCAGTACAGCTTCAATTCGATACCGCAAGCTCTTGGATCCACAAATCGCTACAAGTATCAGGGCGAGATTGCATTGCATGATGCCAAATTTTGCGAATTGTGTCAAAAACTCCTCATTATTTTTGAAACAAACATTCTTTGGAGCCCCCACCTCCAAAAAATGACATGTTCCCACTCTCTTCGCAACACGAAACAAATATGTTTTCGATGGCCGACAAAATTTTAGTTCAATTTACAGAATGATATTTTGTGAATGAATTATTCAACTTACTCGGCCAGTCGCTATATCAAGTTTCGGTGGGCTAGCTTCCTGTTTGTCGAATTGTTTCATTTGGGGGCTGGAATTTGCCCAGACTTGAGACCAGTGAATTTACGAAGACACTACAAAAAAAATCAAAAAAATCACGGCACTCTCTAGGTGCCGCATAACTTGTGAGTTGTTGATTGTTTCAAAGGCACATACTAGCCACAGCCCTGTTGATGGGTTTTTAGTTGCCTTAATTTAATCAATATCCCAGTCGAAAATCCTTTCTAAAGTCAGCCTTAGGGTTGACCCGAAAGATTTAAGATTTAGCTTGAACTACACAGATCTCCAAGCTTGGCAACCATGACTAGAATACGCATTCGCAAGGAATAAGGCCAAAAACGAAGGAAGTGAAACTTCAATGATCAATCTAGGGTCCTACCGCCACTTTATCGATTAGCGGATTACGCTAAAGGCGGAGTCCCACCAAGGGAGATCGGACTTCGATCATTTTTATCAGTATGCAAGCAGAATTGCATGCGCGTGTCAAGAATTTAATGGTAGAATATAGTTGAAGACGGCGGGATCTAGATTACCGGTGAAGGATACGTCAAAATTTGAGACCCCTATAAGTGGCCTATGGTTGAGAGGTATTATTAAGCAGTTTCATACATTCCATTCAAGGGCGTTTCCGACCCTGTGAGTCGACGAGAGGGCGAATTACAATTTTTACATTGTTATGCTGGCTATTCACGATCTACCGCTCTCTCGCGCAGCGTTCTACATTACATGTTGGTTGAAAGTGTAACTCCTAGTGAAACTTTGAGCCAATGTTCATAACCAATGATGGCTCGTTTGTTCGGATGAGACGGCTTGGAATCCACGGTTGTGTTCGGCAATAGGAATACATATTTTTCAGGCTAGGTGAGGTTTTGGTAAGATACAAGCAATACATACGAGGATATCCGAACTATGCGAGATTGCTCTGACAGCCACGCTAGTAGATACCAGGCTAATAATAAACAGACGACAATTACCCATCCGCAAAAAGCTTCCCGTTAACCTGGATAAGGAAAAAATGATTGAGGTGAACTCATGAGTTCTGCGCACCGACTAATGCACGATTTACTTTTCCGTGAACCTTCTTTCATTGCCTTGTGAGTGCTGGACAAGGCCGATTCTCTATTTTGCACATGTATGCATGTACGAAATCTGACTTCACGGGTAAAATGACTATCAAGTCTCTTAAGAACCAAGCTTAAGATCTAAGATACTGACACTGAGTATTCATGCATTCATTATGGCTGTCTCCTTCGCAGTGCTGCAAGCACACGCTGTCAAACACGGCTCGCAGTCAGAATTCATGGAAAAGTCACTGCATCATGAGAAGTTTATCTTGATTTTGCAAATTCCCAGAAAGGTCTGGAACACTTCCTCCTACAATGGGCTGCAAGTTATAGGAAAAGCCACTGATAATCTCCTCACCTTATTGTGTTGATCATGATATTGCAAACAGACAGAAAGCTCGGGAGGACTGCACTCTATGATGCGATGGCTCATCATAGCCAAACGGTAAATACGATGGCGAGTGCAGTAGTTTGGAAGTTTTCAATGTGTCATGTTCATACAGCTGAAGCTAGAACTGTGATGTGCAAACATGTGTCAAGGTGGCATAGGTGAAGCTGGGATTGCGATTTGCACGCATGAGTATGCATGTAAAATCATGAGGATCTTGATAATAAAGACGCAAGAAGTGATTGTGTATGCGAGCAACACTAGAGACAGGCATTAAAAGCATAACTTAAATGCATGCGGATTTGACATCTCGGTGGAGAAGCGCTATAGGTATCATTAGCATCAGGTGCTCTACTAGCCAATGTATGATTCATCAATTGCGCGCGAGAGTACACTTATTACGACCGTATGCCAATCTCACATGAATGTCTTAAGAATCTTTCTCTGTGAACTCAGCCGCCGTCACTGTAGCTCGAAATTGAACTTTGTTGTCAAAATGCTGTAGATTTTGGCACGGACTTGATCGATATTTGTAAGGGATAAGGGATTGTTCAATATCTTCCTTCAGCGCAGGAGGATTTCTACATAGCCTTGACAGCCTGATTTAGAGACACCAGTCATGAATACTCTGTGCTCTTGTCGTTCGTTTGAGAGGCTTTAGATTCTAATCAGCACATCTTACCAAGATCCTTGCTTCAATCTCCATTTCTGTACTTTGTTGTAAGTCTTACCTTTTACAGACAATTCGGACAATTGTGTATCCATATCAGGAAACATCCAAGCGCAGTATGAGGGGTCGGAGGTCCCGTTTTAGTGTTTACGAGGATTGTGTACATACTTTTGAAACGAAACTATGGCTCTCGGACACAACCGAGTAAGAAATGGGGAGATTATTTATCTTTCTCTGGCCCAAGCCTCGTGAATTTGTATGGTGGAAAGTGGTATCTTTCCTATGATAAGGTTGTATTCCAGAAGGATTGAAATTTATTCCGAGGAAGGATTAAGGTTACGGGTTTATTATGTTAATTGTAAACCTTCAATATCTTTAATTTTTGTATGAAATGGGATTCGTTCAAATTCAATTCGATGGCTGTGTATCTCATGCTTAGTAGCGGGCAACGCTGTGAGTACATAACTTTTCAATCTCCCAATCTCAGAAATAATCTCGCATTCTTGAGATGAGCACTTTCAATAGTAATTCACAAACCCAGCTGTATTGTTATATGTAGCTTCAACAATTTTCCAAAGGAAAACCGTAAACCAACATTGCAGTTCACAGAAAGCCAGTTTTGGCCAAAATCATCGAGGAAACAAAAAATTATGAACTTCGATTGGAAGGTGACTATCTCGCGAGCTCAAACAAACCGGCGTTTCAAAGGAACACTCGAATTGCCACAAGTCCCGGGGTAAGAACTGATAGATAGTGGGCGTGCCACAAACTGGCACTATAGCTGTTTGTTCTACGAACTGACAGACATCAAGTCAAGAACTCATATTGTGGCATTTGAAAGTCCCGGCTCATGTTCATTTACTGACATGTCAATGTGAGAGGTTGCGAGGTATCTCAACCGTTTCTTTTGAAACGCGGAGTTGCGAGGGTGTCAAAGACCACGGCTGCTTCTAGCGAATAATCATAGATTTATCCTCTGATAAAGCTTCGAGGTAGTCCTTGGAGTATGTTATGTCGAGGTCAATCGTCAAGTACTTGTCATGGTGATACCTGGGCATGCGAGCATTCCAGAGGTACTCGGGAAAGATGGTGGATAGGATCCGAATTCGATTTTTAAGTGAAAATTGAGGAGAGGCGCCGATGCGGTGACAGGTTGATTGGTACAGTGGTCACATTGATATAGTCAGGCAGCCAAATTCATGTAAATGGTTGAGATCTATCAAAACATTACATTCCTTATTGTCAAACTCTTGTTTTATTTTACTTTATTGCTAGAGTGATGGCCAGATGCATCTAATATACAGTCAGTATGGGGAATAATCAATCGCAACGGGCTACAATCGCACCATCACTAGCAACTACAATGGATCAATCTACAGGAAGACTTCTTCCTTGAGTCTCATGGCCATGCGTATCATGCCGTAGACCAGATCAGGTGTCTCCTCTACATACCCTAATGGAACATTCACACAGTCGACAACTTTGATGTCGGTTTAGACACAGCAAATGATATCAACAATTACACAAGCTGCTGCGCCAGCTGTAATTAAACCGCAAGGAACAGTTCTAGGAGGTTAAAAACTGTATTATATATATATATATATAATATATATATAATATAAGTGGAAGACTTAGTCTGAGTTTTGCTTTTAGGGACGAATCGAATATAGGTTGAATTGAATTGAATTTAGAATATAGATTGAACTGAATTGAATTGCTTATTCTTAGTAGGTTTTCTTTGAAGAATATCCCATAACATGTTTTATCAGTGAGTAGGTTATATCAATAAGTGGGTCACTTTCACCTCAATTCACTTATTCAAAACTATATTATTCAACAATAACTAAATCAATTAATTGAAACTATAAAGATTCTAATAATCTAAAATCTATTATATTATTTTGACAGGTTCTTATATTATATCTAGTCTTTCTATACTTACTATAGTATCAACTAGAAGATACTTCCTTATTAGAATTCCTCTCTTTTTAATACTTATTGTATTAAATCTGAATATCAATTTTTTATTAAGATAATATATTAAGAGCCTTTTGTTTAGTAAGTACTTCTTCTTAATATAATTGAGTTTTTTTTATGTATTGATATTTGCTTAATATCTTATTTGTTATTCGAAATATATAAATCTTTATATTTAAAAGTGTATTCTTATAAGCTAATCTTTTTATATTTTTAGCTAGAGTTAATATAATCTTAAATATAGATATAGGGGAGTTTAATTGATAACAAGTTATTTGAGATTTTATTAAAGTTGATTATAAAAGAGTTTTAGTTGGATTATAAGGGATTTGAAAGATCTATAAATCTTGATCGAAAGAGGGGGGAGTAGATATATGAATTTGAATATTCAGTTTTGAAAGTATAGTTTCAGGATTAAAAGATATTAAATCTATTCCTTGGAATTCTGATTTCATATTCTAAATTGTGATTGACTTTTGGTATATAGTTTTGAAAGCTATAAAGAATTCAACTTTC